>JAVTVY010016691.1:0-65721 GCA_036873755.1 Hanleya hanleyi
CCGATTTTTTTGATTTTTTTTTTTATTATTATTTATTTATTTATTTATTTCCTCGAGAGCTTTAAAATAAGACCTCACTCTACCCAATCGGGCCACTAGTGCTCCACCTAGACTCCAACATGTCCACCCCGTATGGATTTATACATACATTGGGCTAATATCCCAGTATATGAGTGTCTATGGGTGTATATGCATCTATTTACAAGCCTAGCCGGTACTCAAGAAAACATTTCATAGCTTTTTCCATCGTATTCTACAACCTCATAGCTCATAGTAAAATCCATAAAAAAAAAAACTCCACCACCCAAAACACGCAAAAAAGATAGAAATGTGCGAATCAGGGAGATTACCTTTGCCTACAAGAGAAATTGGCCTAGTCTGAGTTGTCTCCCTTGCATCAAAGCGTCTAGATGGGGCTGTGGTTTGAAATGTGCGATTATCCGGGGAAGCCGCGGAAATTGACCTTGGGTAGCCATTTTTCTTAGCGTTTGTTACATAAAACAGACCTGTACGGAATATTTCCACTCTTTTAAACCATCCACACCCAACAAAATTATATCAAACTAATTCATGCATTCAAATGTAAGTGATTCATATACCACGGAAGACCACATGAAGGTCCCCACCGATGACGTTCGATGACAATAAATGCTCGACACTGGGGTGGCACTGTATCATAGACTGGTCGCAATATATGTATATTGGTGTCCATGTGTTGAACTATTTGGTGTAAAATGTCTGTGGAGCGGACACAAAACTAGACATTTTTTTTCAGGCATATTTTCTCATCGCATGGGCGGAAACAACTGCCGAAACAAATATTACCTCAAAGGCAGCAAACCAGTTAGCAATGTAAGCCTGAACAATTATATTTTCAATGAATACAAGGTTGTGTTGAGAAATATATCTCAAAATATGATTAATTAATGATTTTCCATCATGACAAACGAACACCCGACCGGCTTCCAACAAATATGGCGGCGGGTATTCGAAGCTCGAAGTCAGAAAATTGCCAAACTTCAAAAATTCAGATCTCATCAACCAGAACGTCTTATGTGCTCACAGTTATTGACTATATCGTAAAATATGTATACTTGCTAACCTTAGTTGGGTTCGTGATGAAATAATTTAGAAATAAGTAATTCGAGCACTTTTGTGACATAGCAAAACGAAGATGACAGCCGTTTCCCTTTTCGCTGCGATGGTTTACACGAAAAACCGGCTCAGTTATAAAAATCCATATCTCCGTAAATATGAAATGTCCAAACTTTTTACGTCAAGACAATATTCTCTTATATGTGTACTTCCTATTTCCCGCAGGAATTTATGCAATATAAATTCTTTCCGCAATAAACTTACAATTTACTGGTAATGGTAACGAAATTCTCCGTCTCAATTTGAGCTTCTTGTACGGCGGCGGAACGCCAAGATCAAAGAGCGCGTGCTGCAACGTAGCAGATCACGTGAGGGTCTAAATATAGATCGTTTGTTTACATATATCAGCTGATCGTGTCTGATATATAACAAACAATACCTTATAACAACAGTACTTTCCGTAATATCTGAATAGTTGATACTCGACCAAGAATTAATTATGACAGAAAAATTATCTTAGATAAGTTTTCGCCCTATTCATAGAAGTATTATTTCCGTCACATCAATTTCTGTCACAGTACTTTTTAAAAAATTTCACCAATTCGCTCCGGGCAAGCCCCTGTGCTGGTTCAATAATTTCAGTCCGTTATGCCGCCATCTTAAACCCACCACCCACCCACCCACCACCACAGCCGCCATCTTAAACCCACCACCCACCCACCCACCACCACAGCCGCCATCTTAAACCCACCACCCACCCATCCACCACCACAGCCGCCATCTTAAACCCACCACCCACCCATCCACCACCACAGCCGCCATTTTAAACCCACCACCCACCCACCCACCACCACAGCCGCCATCTTAAACCCACCACCCACCCACCCACCACCACAGCCGCCATCTTAAACCCACCACCCACCCACCCACCACCACAGCCGCCATCTTAAACCCACCACCCACCCATCCCACCACCACAGCCGCCATCTTAAACCCACCACCCACCCATCCACCACAGCCGCCATCTTAAACCCACCACCCACCCATCCACCACAGCCGCCATCTTAAACCAACCACCCACCCATCCACCACAGCCGCCATCTTAAACCCACCACCCACCCATCCACCACCACACATGACCCCATGTGACACAATACTCGCTTCTGATTGGCTGATTGGTCTTTCTGCCGGAACTATGCACTCATTGACCTTTTGTCACCCTCCCGTGACCTCCCTAATATGCAAATTTCTGAGGTCAAGTGACCTTCAAATGCTCTTTGTATACTACTCAGCCAAATGCATGTATACCACTTAAAAGCCATAACACTGAATACATAGGGAAATTTGAATTTTTTCTTCTTTGATGCTCAATAAATCAAACTTCCCAAGGTCAAATTTTTTCCATTTTGCTATATAATACCAAACACATATAGTGCTTGTTAAATATGTAATAAAAACAGGGGGACACCATACTTTCTTAGAAAATATTAGCGGTATAACAGATAAACTGAGCCTTTTCAGTCCTATTTCCAGGAGGGGGTGGGGGTGGGGAATCGGGGTGAGTGTGAAGAATATTATTGAAGTTCCATTTATTAGCCAATCAGAAGTTTTCTTTTTGTTGAAAGTGAATAAAAGTGCATTTGGGGGTATTCTGGAGGAATAATTTTTAACCTATGGAGCACTTTGCACCCTCCAACCGTTTAATTTAAAATGCCAATGTTTTGGTCCGTCCCATCACACTATCGAACCACCAGTAAAACGCATAAATGGTTTTGTTGTGTGTTTTGTTGATTTTTATTCCATTTTGAGATGTCTGGGTACTTTTGTTAGGAAATTCAGCTTGTTTTGAAAAATTCGACAAATGACCATGTTGTAGCCCCATAAGAGCAGGGAAATGAACGTCCTCTACTCGCTTAACGTATGCTACTATCTTTAGTTCCAAAACTAAAATCTGTCTACTGCCAGGCAAGTTCGATTTGCACTGCCGAAGCCAAAGCTCTATTGTTAGCTTAGAAGGTATTGGGTCTACTATAAGAGGAAAATATTTCATATTCTCAGATTCACTGTCATGCCTTCAAGCGATTGAGAGTTGAACTTAACTCACCCCACCAGTTTGAACATTCTTACAATAGGGATCGCAAGCCAAACTAGGCTGCGCTAGTGCTTCAACAGGTAAAGAAGATATGGCGTCATAAAACGAACAATTATAACGTCGTCACATTATGACGTTGCCTTTGTGACTTCCAGCAAAACGACATGAGCATGCGCCATTTACTTCTTGGTACACGTAGCCACCTGGCGTCAGTTCGAGCTGGCGAACCCCTTTATACGATCGTAGATTTCATCAACAGATTGATGTTGTGTTTTGTTGGTTAACTAGCTACGTTGACATCAAAGGAAATACTAAAGCTAACGAGATGGCTAAGGCAGCCCTAGATAATGAGGCTGATCCTGTTGGAATCCCATATAGCGATTTTAGACCCTCTATCTGTGCTCATGTGAGAAAGCTGTTTCAATCTTATGGGATGCTGTGGATAATAACGAACTTCATGAGTTCCAAGGAAATGTACAATATATTCATCTGAGTAGCCAGAAACGCTTCGATCAAGCCATGATCAGGCGATGTACAATCGGCCATACTCGATTAACTCACGAACATTTACTAAAGAAGGGACCAGCCCCAAGGTGTATTCCATGTCACGAAGATCTCTCAGTGAAACATTCTGATCGACTGTATATATTTTAAGATTGTGAGAGATTCTCTTTATCAAGCAGCTACCTTAGAAGATCTTTTTAGTCGGGTAAAAGAAGACTATATTTTAGGTTATTTGAAAGAAATGGGTTTGGTGCATAAGTTTTAGTGTATGTGCATGTATTTTGGTGTGTTGTGTTGGTTACTTCTGGATTGCTGGGTTGTTGACTTGTTTTTGTTGGAATGCTTGGAGCTTTGTTTGATCGTCGCTACATAGCTGAAATTTTGCTGAACGCGACGTTAAACTTTAATTATCTCTCTCTCCGATCACCCCCTCCACACACCATGGTTGTACAAATTCTGACCTAATCCTTTTCATGCATGTTCCATCTTAAATTAGAATTTATAATATGGTTACTTACAGTGATTGCATCAGTATTGACCTACAGCCGGTTCTCCTGCCAGGTATTACAATTCTGCCATCATGTTTAAAATTGAGCCCTATCAGCAAGAATCAGCTCTTTTGGAACCCGACATTAATTTTACCATGTTTCTATATATGTTACATAGTGGAGCATTTATGAAGCAATTTTCCGTGGTATTGTGCAGTTGTGGTTACATGCACGGAATTCTGCACACAGCTATTTTGAAAGGTGCTCTTTTGTTTAAGATCGGGACCCAAACTCTCTGACGTCATCCTCGCAAGCCAGATCCGTTATCTTTTGGTGCGTTATGACCTGCCATTTTTTACACCAAAAATTTTCCAGACCGACAATGCCTTGATGATCATCTTCGCGAATGGAATATTTAGATGCATCATCAAATATTTTATTTGACCTCATCCTCTCAAGCCAGGGCGCTTTTCCGCAGGAATGTATGCTTTTGACGCATCGAAAATATTCAGATAAGTTTCATGCATGGATAAAATATCTATATATCAGCAGATGCTGAATGAGGACAGAGAGGTTGTGTCCCGATCTCAAATGAAAGAGCACACTTCAAAATACCTGTACATGTGCATGCTTGTAACCAAAACTGCACAATCACAGTCTATAACTGCCCCACTATACCGGCTGATTGTTCAAGCCTCCGAGAACTTCGCACTGACATAAACCTTTATTTTGTGCCATTTTTGACCGATTCTAATAGTTTTTCTTTCTCGATTTTTGTCACAACAAAACTGATGAACTTTATGGGAAATCATTATTTTACCCACAATAAATTATTTTTATACGCTTTCAGGCAAGAAACAGGCGAAAAATGAGCATCAGACATCGAAAACTTTCTTTTGACCTCATTATGAAAAATTAACTAGAACTCGTGGACTTCGAAAGGCTGCCGTTATCTGTGTGATTTTATGGTTTTGATGTTTGACTGTGATATTTAGAAATACATAGTTTTCCCTATTTTCCAAAATTTGATCATGTGTATAGGTTGTGTTATGTGTAATGCTTTAGCTATCTTTGACAGTCATAACAGGATGAAATGTACGAAGTACAATAATTTAATAATTTATTCCATTAATTAATTTGATGCTTCAGGGAAAATTTTAATGAAAACCAGAGCATCTGATGTCCCCCGACGTTAAAACTACTGATTTGGTTTGGAACCTTAACATTCGGTGCCCAGCATGGAAAGCAATCTCGAGTGATATCCTGTGGCAAGTTATCCACATACCAAATTTGCAAAGAATCCGTTCAGGTTTTTGAAAGTTACCGTCCAGAAGTAACTATTTTTTTTTTACTTGTCTTCCTGGTACTTCAGCTTGTCACCCCTACTGAAACTTTTTTTTATCACCATACTGTCATATATTCCAACTAGTTTCTCCATTTTTTCAGGCATTGTAGAATTTGAACACGTCTCTCGATCGGGAGACGTTGATGACATTGACAGATTTATCTCCTTCCTCTAGCTCTGCATTGCCAAGATCAATGTTCTCACTTCATGATGTTGATCATCATCCTAACGCATGGCACTATCATACGTAGAAACTTCTGCTCATAGCCATGCAGTAATGGGTGATATCTGAGTATATTAGGGCATTTCCCAATTGGTCACACCCGATTGGTCCCGTGAGATCCGACAAGGGCGCAATCAAATTCATAAAACGAAGACACACCTCCAGAAAGCCATCGACTGAAATGATCCCTTGGTGGGCCTCGAAATAACCCCTATCACAAAATAAAAAGCATATCATTTTCGTGTGAACTGTCACCGATTTTATTTTTTTGAAATAGGTATGGTCGTTTGTAATATGATTTTTCTTAAGAAAAACAAAGAAGCATGCTCCATTAGGCCAAACAAAATAATATGTGTGTTTACTGTTACTCGACCCTACCCAGCAAAAATGCACATATCCTCCGTCTTTTTGCGACTTGGGCAAAAAAAATGACCGAAATACGGCGACCCAGTCCATTTACGTGGCCGAGTCCTTATTTTTCAGGTTTAACTTTTTTAAACACCCATCGAATGCTGAAAGACCTCTGCTGTGATAGGACAATTGCTCACAAGCTGTTGCACCTCCGCCAATCAGATATCTACTTCCATCTGACATCGCCCGATGCAGCCAGTGTGATGATAGTATCCATGCAGCAAGGATTTGTTGATTTGTAGATATTTTTCTGGTTTAACCGATGATAACATGAACATTTGACGGAATATTCGACCTAAATATACGGAAAAAAAATTTGAGCTAATTTTTTGCAATGTGCCTACCTACCCTAAAAAAATATGTCATAAAATTTTGGAGTAAATAAAAGAAAAATGCCCACCTATCTTTCCTATTTTCAAAATTATAATTATTTTGTTTGGCCTTAGAGTGAGAACTAAAATAGCTGATTCGCACAACTTCGTTTTTGTGTCGCATATAATCCCCCGGTCTTGCGCCTCTGCACTCAAGTGAGACTGAAATTTCTGAGATGCCCAGGTCAAAATATTTAAATACAGATAATTTCTTTGGCTCGTTTAAATGCGGCGGGCATGTGAGTTGATGCTTCAGGAACAACTTTCGAACAGGATTATGTCCCTCCAGAAATATGTCCTTTGCGGCTGATAGGTGGCACCGTGTGGAATACTTGCCGAATCATAGCGATAAGCTAAGGGCAGTGTTAAGTGAAACGTGAAATGCCCTTAGCAAGCTAAGATGGATGTCGACTCGGCGGGCTCCTTTCTCTCACCAGACTGTTCCACTATAAGGGAGTTCAGTGTAACATGTCAACAAAAGGTTCAATTAGGAGATTAAATTTGTTGGAACGATATTTTCTTAAATATCATAACAGCAGGGGGGTTTTAGCCACTTTTTCATCTAGGTAACCCAGATTAAAAATTTGAATTTTTAGAATTGAACTTTTGAGAAATTTTGAAATTGAGTTTTGCCACAAACAATTGAGCTTTTTATCGATGGGAAAATGCGCGCAAAAAAAATTGTGTTATAGTGGATAAATATTGAATTCTTCAAGAGATAAGTTGAGTTTCCAAATGAAAATGTTGAATTGCCGTGACAAATAATCAAGCAAAATAATTTTTGTTGTTGCCTTCACTATTAGATCAACTCGCGAGTGCAACGTTTGCGTGTCTGGAGCAAGTCAAAATCGGCACGGGCAACGCAACGTTCATGTTCATGTGTTAGCTGCCCGTGTTGGCAAGCACGATTTTCTTCCGATTAAAATACTCAGTGACAAAGTTTTATTCAGCTTTTATTCTCCGCAATAAAACTATCATTCCCCTTGTTATCAAATTGATGTTGCCAGGCATGAACAGTCGATAGAAATACAGGCTGAATGGGCCAGTGCAAGTCAATCTAGTGCAGTTCTTTTTATTTATCCATTAGTTTTGCCTTTCTAGCCTTTCGCTAACCACAGCGCCCTCAACGAGCAGGTCAGTTACATAAAGGGAGATTACTTCAAAGTAGCTCTCGTAAAAGTCTCGCGAGAGCCCATTTTGCAGTATGCGCAAAGACGTTTCCGCGCAGTTTTTCTCTTTGGATTTTGGATTTTGAACTTCCGGTTGAGAATTTTAGACGAACAATTTGGGCTTCAAAGACAGACTTCTGTTTATCTGACACACCCCAAATTGTTACGAATTTCTAGTTCAATATCTTCTCCACATTTGGCCGTGTGACGGTAAGTCTCAACTCTGCTTTGTTTTTTCGCAATCTTGCGGACAAAGCGATTTGGGCCAAGCTGATGCAATAAGGCTGCACGCATTAGCGGCAGCCTTAATAAAGTCAAAAGTTTCAGCTCGGTTCGCAGATACTGCGAAAAGTTTGGACTCATCTCCTAGCCAGATAGGTAGGGTCAGGAATACCCGTCAGTGAAACGGATTTTACGAAAGGAAAATCATAAAAAAAATTGCATTGGAAATTGCTGCTGACTTCTCTCTGTGAGCATATATATGTTTTATTTTATTTCAAATTGGAAATGACAGTGTCATATGAAATAGACTAATGATGCGGAACATCACGAATATCAGCTAAGTGTGAGCGTCACAGGACCTACGAAGTATAGGGTGGGCATTAGGACTCCGACGCGCACTGAACTCTTGGAAATCCCCCTGCCCCAAGTTGAAATCCTGCATATATTATATGATGGGCACAGCCCAAGTCAGAATCACCAGTGATTCTCATCAAAAATCGCCAGAAATTCTCATCAGAATTCGGTCAGCTCACCTTCATGCAAAAAATCAAGGCTCTAATGTCAACGGTTCTTATTTTGCCGACGAAAGGATTCGGATGGACTCACTCACTCACTCACTTACTCACTGACTACCGGACAATTTGCAGATCGTAGCCTACTTCGTAGAAATTGCATGGGACAAAATAATTTAACCGTACTTTGTAAATAACGTGACGTCGTATCTAAAATATTCAATTTGACCAATGATAAAACTTGTTACAAGCGTGGATTATGGTCAATTGAGCAAATCAGAAGTGACTCCATTTTCGACCGCGTGATTCAAACTATCAGCAATCCCCCCATATGTATATCATTGCTGCCACTGATTATGTAGTTCTCAACCGAAACACCATATCACAACCGAAAAACTGAATCTTCTTTATCAAGCATAATCAATACATATTTCGCAGTGCTATGCATGTGAAGGGTGTTTAACTGCATGACACAGATTGTATTCTCATCATCTGCAAGTGACTTTGAATTTGGCAACCCGACCCATGATGGATCCGCCATCTTCCTCTTACATTTCCCACCAAAAGGAAGGGAGCCTGAAGCCGGACACCACAGCAAAATTTAATTCGTATATTTGGTGTAGAGAACCAAGAAGCCGTATTTACGACTTATAAATGATTTTGTACCATCGTACATATTGTGTATAGGCAGCTAATTAATACGAATTGGGCTTGGCGATTTTATAGCATGCTGCAAAACATAAAACGAGAAGTTTGGCAGGTTTGACGATTTTATATCTTAGTACACCTATGAATATTTTATACCATGGTATAAAATGAAGAACTGTGTCAGGGATGGTCAACCATACACGGCTATCAACTGAGTGTCGGACACAGGCCCGCAAAACAAGATATTTGGGGGGTGTGGGCGGTGGTATTAGGGCGAAGTGTCGAAATATGGGGTCGCTATATATAACCCCATGCTTTATATAAATCCACAACAAGGTGAGAAACGGACTTTGGGTGAATCAAGAAATAAACGGTTTACCGCCAAACAAAATACATCAGCATATTCTACAAGTATCACTTTATATATTCCCGTCGTCAAATTAGTAAATTTGTGCATTTTTTACCTTTGCCGGGCGATTCAAAATCCAACGTAACTGTCCGTCCATCTAGGAACAGTTAGATTATGGCGGGCTTCGTTCTCAATTCTGATTGGTCAGTCGCGACAGCTGATCAGTGCGTGACCTCTCTTGCTGAAGGCGTGTCGCGACTGACCAATCAGAATTGAGAACGACGCCCGCCATAATCTAACTGTTCCTAGATGGACGGACAGTTACGTTGGATTTTGAATCGCCCGGCAAAGGTAAAAAATTGCACAAATTTACTAATTTGACGACGGGAATATATAAAATGATACTTGTAAAATATGCTGATGTATTTTGTTTGGCGGTAAACCGTTTATTTCTTGATTCACCCAAAGTCTGTTTCCCACCTTGATGTGGATTTATATAAAGCATGGGGTTATATAGAGAGACCCTATATTTCGACACTTCACCCTAATACCACCGCCGCCCCCCCCCCCCCCCAAAAAAACCTCTTGTTTTGCGGGCCTGTGATGTCGGACATTCATATACATTTTTTTGCATCAGTAAATATTGTCAGATCTGCTAGTACGGTGCTCCCAATAAGGCCCAAGGCTTCGTATAATTATGAGACACTCATCCAAACAGATCACAGTGTTAGGCACTCCAGCGGAGGAAGGTGGTGGAGGAAAGGTGGACCTTATTAATGCCGGAGCTTTCAAGGACGTAGACATGGCTCTTATGGCACATCCAGGCACATTCACTCTGGTCAACCCGATAACTCTGTCTCTGAACGCGTAAGTAGTGCACACTCTCCATGTAGCAAGATATGTGTCTTTTGGAGCGCGTGTGCTCTTACCTACTATAACTGAAGACTACTTCAGAAGTCCCCTTGCGCCCTGCCCCCCCTCACCTCCCTCCACTCGGCACTGCCGTCCAAAAATGAGCGCCTCCCCCATCCATCCCCTCCCCTAGCCTGTTTGAGAGTTCCATCTCTCATCACGTAAAGGCACGTTCTTCCCATAAAAGGTTTTACGATTTGAAACTTACGGTACCCTTCCTTCTCACTCCGCTTCGCGACCAAAATGAGAAAGGTCGGTCTATGAATTTAACCGGAACCGGGGAGTTGTACACAAGCAGATAGTAAACGCGTCTTTTCAGACGAAATTCCCTCCAAGCAGCGATGATTTGACGCGAACCGGGAAAATGGTTGCCTACCTTCTTCTTTGTGAGGGGGCGGGTGGGGCGTGGATCTGGAGAGGTCCATGTAATTCACAGTCAGAGAAAAGAGATAATTATCACCCCGAAAAGTTGATGAGTTAGAGTCATCACCCTTGTATGATTACCTTTAAAAGAATGGCCTCCACCCCTGAAGAGTGATACGCAATGATTGTAAAGTTAGGTCATCAGCTTTGAAGTGTGATGATGTAAAATTATCCCCCTTAAAAGGTGATGAGTAGATAGAAAATGGGGGTATGAGCACAGGTGGTGCTGCGGTGTTGTAGGTCGAGATGACGTCATAAGTATGTCGAGGTCAACGCCGGTCCGAGATCATCTATTTATAGGGTCGCGTCTATAGCCCGGGGGGTTGCGGTGTTCTAGATCATCGCGTATTGATAGAGTCGTACATATAACCCGGAGATGCGGTGTTCAACGTTTGCTCACCGGACCGTGTCTACAACCCGACGGGTTACGATGTTCAAGGTTATCATCTGTTCACCGAACCGTGTCCATAGCCCGAGGGGTGTTTGCGGTATTCGGTTTCGAGGTCATCTGTTCATCAGTCCGTATATATAGCCCGAGGCGTGCGGTGTCACCGCGCGGGTGGCCCGCGATCCATCACGCGCGTCGGTTGAACCGGATTGCGGTGTTCGGTCGACCTACTCGCGGAGCCGCGGAGTTGTAGCTCGGCTAAATATAGAACGCTGTAGCCCGAGCTGATAGCGTTAGTAACATTAACGACTATGAGGAAAGCAGTGACAGTGAGGACTCCGAAAACATCGATTCCGAATTAAGAGCCCAGTAGAAATATTACTGGATAAACATTGATTGGTAGACTAGATGCGGAAATGATAGCCACAACAAAGGCGATGTATTCATATAAGCTGAGGATACTTTTCTCTCATTAATTGTAAAGCACTGGTATGAGTTGATGAATAAAGCGATTATTTTTTAATCTTCGTATCGGTTTGTCTGCTTTTAGTACTAGTCATATAATTCCTCTTCCTCCTCCTCCTCCTCCTCCTCCTCCTCCTCCCCCTCTATCCGAATACGTCAATGCATAAATCCTAGTTCTACGAAGCGTGTTTAAACATGTCCGATCGTATTGCAACGTGTACAGCTAAACGTATGTTAAATATATATAAAAAAGCGATAACGGGTATATACTGTCCATGTATGTGCAGAAGAAATAGATATAAGTGTACGTACGTTTATTGCGAGTGAAGTTTATGCAGTATTGATCCGAATCCGGTCTACCCAGATTGCGGTGTTCGGTCGACCTATCGCGGAGCCGCGGAGGTCTAGCTCGGCTAAATATAGGACGTTGTAGTCCGAGGACAGCTGCGGAGCAGTGGCGGTGTTCCAACCTATTCCCCGAAAACTTCATCAAGATATATTCGTTAAATGACAGAATCTGTAATTGTACGCGTAAAGCCTAGAAATTTCGTTTCCGACCAAACAAAATTTTCACAAATACAGAGACTTTGACAAAATCCGTCTAATTTGGACGATGACGTCACTGTGACGAAATCACGGCGATCAAGTCATGCGCGTAGTCCGGGGCATTCGCGACTGCTCGGCTTATTCCGTGAGATCATAATACCTCCCGCATTAATGGTGTAAGGATTTTACAACTCTCAGCTGTAAACAGTGATCCACCGCACGTGAGACACATCACATGCAAGTAGGATGTGTTTCCCCTCACATAGTCCTCGTTGTATTCCTCTCTTATCGGGAGATAAAATATATATCCAAATGAAGTGGACATTCCCTTGATTCTACCCGGGAAGAATCTCTTCTAATTTGAGGTGTTTCTCTCGGTTTTTCCTCTTGAGCTAATCTTCATCAGTGTCCATGGTAACGGAAGTCATACAGCTGACATGCGCTGTTCGGAGTTTCCGCGTGATATTGTTCTTTCAACATGGATGCCAATATGGATTCCTAGCAGTGCGGTACGAGGTTCTAATGTCCTACATTGTCCGAGATCGTGTCGAGTGAGTCCGGGGCTATCCAACGGTCTTCGGCTCTAGGACCTTTCTCGTTCTAGAGATATAGAGACTTTTCCAAAACACGATCCAACGACGCGTCTCTCTCCTGGATATCCAACGACGTAAGTTTCATATCTTTAGCCCTTCCCGTTCCTGAGATATGGAGATTTTAATGAATTTCGAAAAAAGAATCGATATCTTTTTTGGACGGAAACGAAATTTCTAGGCTTTACGCATACAATTACAGATTCTGTCTATTTAACGAATATATCAGAACACCGCCACAGCTCCGCAGCTGTCCTCGGGCTACAACGTCCAAAATTTAGCCGTCCTTTATGATCGCCGTGATTTCGTCATAGTGACGTCATCGTCAAAATTAGACGGATTTTGTCAAAGTCTCCGTATTTGTGAAAATTTTGTTTTGTCTGAAACGAAATTTCTAGGCATTACGCGTACAATTACAGATTCTGTCAATTTAACGAGTATATCTTAACGAAGTTTTCGGGGAAAACTCCAATAGCCATCTTACCTTAGTAAGGATACTAAGTGCGTAGTACAACAGGTTGGGACACCGCCACAGCTCCGCAGCTGTCCTCGGGCTACAACGTCCTATATTTAGCCGAGTTAGAACTCCGCGGCTCCGCGAGTAGGTCGGCCCAACATCGCAATCTGGGTCGACAGGTACGCGAGGGAACACCACAGTCCGGGTCAACCGACGCGCGTGATGGATCGCGGACCACCCGCGTGGTGACACCGCACCACTCAGGCTATAGATACGGTCCGCTGAGTAGACGACCTCGAGGCCGAACCCCGCAAACACCCCTAGGGCTATGGACACGGTCCGGTGAACAGATTCATTTCATGTATATTTGGAATTACCGGTAATGTTAACTGTCGTACCGAAAAGGGCCTTTCGATTATTGCCGCGGAAATTCTTTGGTGGACGACGGTTGCATATTGAACGTCGGATCTGGCTCCTGTAATTCTTCCATACACAGGCAATTCTTCTATTTTCCATTCAAGTATGAAGATTAGCTTTCGTGGCAAGGCTGCACATGCATCGTCGTCTCCCTGGGAAGGAGTGAACGCCTTGGACGCTGCTTTTTTGGCTTACCAGAATGTCTCCGTGTTACGACAACAGATGAAACCAAGCTGGAGAGTCCACGGTACATCAGCCCTCATCCCCTCTCTGTAACGAGTTTATTTCTTCTCAATAGCGAACCACTTAACTTTCAAATAGGTCGTGTTTACCAGGTTAGCGAAAACCTCTCTCTAAAAATGGAGGTAAAAAGGTCGTTTTTGCTTGATAACTTTTGACTTATTCATCATAACGCTACAAAATCTTCAGACGACTTACTTTAAATATTGTTACATGCCGGAACAGTGGTTTTCCAATGAAAGTGTGCATAGTCTAATTGTTAACAGAGAACAAAACATATCGTCTATTCTTATGCAAATTAGATAGACGACAATTTGTTTTTTCAATACCATCCGATGCGGATAAATATATCCGTGGTCGCCTATGGCGGATGTTTCTATCTTCGATATATCATTGAATTTATTTGACAAAAACGACCTTTTTATCTCCATTTTTAGAGAGAGGTTTTCCCTAACCTGTTTATGTCTTCACGTCTTCTATCTCGGCTTAATTGTATGCCAGCAATTTACGTATTGAAATTACACCTGGAGCGTAGAATTACTCTGTGGAACGAAAGCATTCTCCCTAGTCCGCTATAGTATTTGTTTTACAGTTAGGTAACAAACAATAATCGTTCTAATGATTTTGTTATAATTCTTCGCGCTAATCAAGCTCGAAAAGCTTACTTCGTGTCCTCCGTTTATTGCACCGCTTACCGTTTTCTTTGAAAAATGTCGCATATCACTGGTATAAAATATTTTCATTTAAAATTTCAGGCAATTGAAATATGATATGAAATGTCTTAGAACTGTTTTGAAGGAGAACATAGACTTTAAATTGACAGCACGATTAACTGTTAAGGATAAAACTTACTGTAATCTCACAGGCATTGTTACCAATGGAGGTGTGAAGCCAAACATCATCCCTGAGTTAGCCGAGCTAGACTATATGTTCAGATGTCCCACAGTGGCGGAACTGCGACACCTTCATCAGAAACTGCTGGCTTGTTTTGAAGCTGCTGCAAAGGCAACCGGTTGCACAGTTAAGCGACATAGGACTTACGATATGACCATGGCCTTGTATGAACCAGATGGAATTACAGTCTTCTGGAGGCTTCATTCGATCTTCTACCTTTGATTTCATCGGATCATCGAATTCATAGATTACGTCTTATAAGGCTATAATCATATCAGCAGTTGAACATATAAATTTTTAACAATTTCGCTTGTAAAATCATGTAGCAGTATAATTTATACATTCTACCAAAAAGCTTTTATCAAACCGACATGTGTACTTTTCCAGGTTGAATATGTGTACTATCAAAAGCCATATGAAGACCTGGTGTCCAATCATACCTTGGCCCAGTTGTTTGAAACCAACTCCAAAATATTGGGAATAGACATATGTCATGACGAGGCCATCCGCAAAGCCATCGTTGCTTCCACAGATATGGGGAATGTATCTCATGTTGTGCCTAGTCTACAGCCTAATTTTTCTATAGGAACAGATGCAGTCATCCATACACGCCAGTTCCAGGTGGAAGCGGGTTTGTGTTTTTTATCTATAATACACGGGTACAGAGACACACTTTGCTTAATGTTTGGAGAGTCGAAATGTCCAAGCTAAAGAGCAAGATAACGGAATTCCAGACTGCGCTCTGTTACATGGTAACATGGTGGCGTCATATTAGCGATTGGTGTTTTTCCTTTATTACTTAATCACAAACACAACTTGGTGCATTGAAATAAATTCCATAAGAAACAATAATCCTATATGCCGGTGATTGATCATAAATTCAATGCATTCAGATATCAAAAGCTATAAATTCAGAATATTTCAGCGAACATCTTTGTTTATGCTTCACTATGGTTATCCGGCTAAAACAATAAATATCACCTATACCATATATACGCGTATATGTTAACAATAAATAACATAAGATGGATGTACCGGTATGAATAAACCCTCATGTCCTTCTAGCTCACTTTAACATAGCTTCTCGTGTCCTCTAGGCCTTGACCTACCAACGACGTAAACTGGTATTCATTCACAGGTGCTTCGCGCAACGTTCCGCTCTCTTTAAATGAACGAAACTTCATCCTTATACGCCCATGTAAATCACAGAACCGTTTGTGAAGCTCCCAGCAAAATGTCAAACGAGAATTCTGCTTCTACAGCTTTTGGCTGTTTGGGTTCCAGACTACGAAATAGTCACGAACCAAAATGATTCAGGCGTTTTTTTCGTTCGGATTGTTGATAATGGCATTACAGATTATTCTTGAATTTCCACCGGCGAATAAAGTTTAGTCCATTAAAATAGAGCGGGTGGTTACGATAAGCGCCTTTGGGAAATGTCCGGTTTACGACGTGTACAGGTATATGGCTGGTCCATGGTGTAGAAGACATGAGACGATCAGTTAAACTGGGCTAATGCAATTCCAGCCTTAATGAAGTATACTTGTATTTCAGGATCCTCCGCTGCTCAACCGTACACACTAGCTGTTGGTAAGGCTCTGGCCATGGTCACATTTGATGTCCTCGCGCATCCAGAAGTATTACCTAAGATTAAAGCAGATTTTTTACGGGATTTACCAATTAACTCATGACCAACGAATGTGTGTCAACGTCCAAAACTCTTGTGTCCTAAACCAGATCACAATTTTCAATCAAACCAACGGATTCAACTAAGAAATATAACGAACACCCCGACTTCTGTCTCACGTGCGCAGTTTATTCAAGAGCATGGTTCTGTTACTCCAAAAATGTATGAAAACATCACCTAACAGCGTATGCAAAAACGGGATTGAATACTACACCCCCCCCCCCCCTTTGTTTAGAATGTCTGTTATTGTTAACACTGACAATGCAATAGTACTATGATTATAGGATGTTATTTAGTTAAACATAGGAATCTTTCACATGTACATTGTGCATAACTAATTAGCTGAAATTAAAGTCCATTGTATCAAAGTTCTCTGCTCGTGTGATTTACCCAAGGAATGCTACCCAAGTAGATATCGAAACTGAAAGCTATTCAACACAATTATTGTCAGACAGTATCTATCCATTTCAATAAAGTGCCAATCAATATTCAATATATAAGAACGTCTTTTTTATGTAATGACACTTGAGGATTTCTGTTTGGTCGACTGATTTGTAGCTCTATCAATGTCATCATGTCGCGCGACGTCCTTCTTCATGTTCATCTCTCCATATGTTTGAGATAGAACTTGGTATAGATTGATCGATTGAATAAGAGTTTCGCTGGATGTTTCTACTAAACGTGTGTGATATATCAGAAGAGGCAGATTTAACCGTTCTACTTTCGCATCTGACCAGTATGGCATCACGTTTCACAGATTGGTGTCATGAATCGCGGCATACACCGTGAACAATTACAAATCTAAACTGTAAAAGATATGTGGTACTTTTTCCACCCCCATGCAACCGGGATCATTTTTTCCCTGTCTTTTTTTTTTTATTTTATTTTTTTTTTTTATTAATGCAATGAAAATATATATACATATAAACATACATACTACATTACCAAACATGACGTTACACGATACGAAATCGTGCATACAAGAACGCACAACACATGTACACAACAATACATATAACACACATACAACGGAATTTCTGAAGTGGTGTTTCTCAATAGAATACATACAATAGTATTTTTCCCTGTCTGTGAGTAGGCATTCCAACATCTGTTAAGGCCCTATTGGCGAGAAACATTGGTTTTACAATATTCCTTGGAAGTAACTGTTTCAGTTGGTCAAATGCATTTCATTGATTCTGCCCCCACTTCCTGATAAACTTTAAACTTCGATACTAAATTGTTAAGTAATCGGACATGGCAGTGTGACTAACGTCACAGGACCTACGAAGTAGGGTTTGATATGATTTATGTGTGTACCTTGTACTAAGACATGTTTTGCCAATTTCGAGGTTTATAGGTCACCTAAGTAGGTCAAATTTTTATCAAAATTAGGTCAGCTTAGAACTTGCTGGTAACAGTCCCCTAATGCACGTTCATGCCGAAAATCAATTAGGTTCTAAAGTCAACGGTTCGTAGGAATACAAGAGACCGTCGAGAGATGAGTTGGGGACCCTCTATCTAGAAATACGGGAGGCGGTCGGGGGATGACTTGGGGGCCCACTATCTAGAAATAACCTGAAATCCTCTCAATATTTCGAGGTTTTTAGGTCATCTAAATAGGTCAGCTCAGAACTTGCTGGTAACAGTCCCCTAATGCACGTTCATGTCAAAAATCAAGGTTCTAATCTCAACGGGTCTCCTTATTTTGCTGACAAAAGGATTCGGATGGACTGACTCATTACCCGACAATTTGCAAATGAGAGCCTACTTCGTAGGAATATGATTTTCGCTAGCCCTATAAACCTCCTCCAGATTTTTTTATTGACACGTCCACGGAAATACCTCTTTTGAACAATCTGTTCATCTCAAATTACATAGCCAGTTGATACTACTGTATGCACTGAATCAATTTCTCCAGGAAAGCAATAAACCAGAATATTAAGTCTTTAGACCTAAATGATGCTGATACATTTTGGGACTGTGGATAATCCAAATGTTGACCTTTTGTAACGATAGAATCCATGGTGTTGTACAACTGTAGTGATTTCTGTTACTCCGCAGTTAAATCTATCTAATGGAAATCCCAGATTGGTTATATTTCAGGTCCGGCAGCACTATAGGATTACATGATAGTACATGAAGAAGCACTCGAATAGACATGTTATTTCTTGAGATACAAAGCTAAGAGAAAAGATTTGACATTCACATATCAGCAGTGATCTTCCTTCAGAGCTGGAATCAGTATCATTTATAGGATCGTAAGAAAACTGGGGTAGAAAGAACACAATTAATCATCATGTCTGACAGGAGGGATATGGAGAGGGAGTGGATGATTAACGCTAGCTGTTTGTATCGTTTCAGATTTATAATGGAGCCATGTGTTCGAATGGATAGTCCATGCCGTTTATTGGTATTATTCGTATGAATGTAGATAAATTCATATCTGGGATGAATACAAAATGCAGTCACACAGGTTGATGCGTTAGATCATCAGACAACTCCTACTATAATGTGCACGTATATCGCCATTAATAGTACAGATTACAAACGTCTAGTCCGTCATCCATAATTCAGCCGTCGTCCATTAGAGAATATCCGCGTCCATAATCCAAAGACCTATTCCATATTCCATATAACAGTATTAGCACCAAATTCAAAAAGACAATCATAGTATACATAAACAGGCTTGTTTCCTGCAAGAGAGAAGCGGTCAACAGTTTTCAATGATGCCGGCAAGACATGATGTTCCAAAAATATCAAATCCGTATCGCTGATCAGTATTCTTAATCCATAATTCGTTGTAAAGTCGTCATCTAAAGAATGATGTATCTCAGCCACGCTTTGATTGTGACTGTCCATATGAGTACCATGAGGACCTTGAAGTACATGGGTTCATACGGCCCCTAGCCCCGGGTTAAGCGGAATTAGACACAAGTTACGAAACGTAGCGCCATAGATCTTGCACGCTACGTTCATATTTTTTTATCAGCATGCGATATGTATCGCCAAATTTGAGAAACTTTGAGTGGAGGCGTTTGGTGGAATAGCCCTGTTTTATAAGTTTCTGTAACAATGTTTTGTGACGTTGATTAAAATCGTCACATTTAACACAGGATCTAGCAAATGCTACTAAGCGAGATATGTATACGCCATATGCAGGTCCCACTGGAATATTACTGTCCAGAAAGGGATACTTTACGATGTCGAAATTGTAATCATCTCTTTTGTCATAAAGTCGACGAGAGAGAATGCCCGCTTCATTTTTATAGAGATACAGATCTAAATATGATGTGCCTGTAGGGCTGTCTGTAGTTTCCTTCAAATCCAGTGAAGGTGGATATATATCCTCCACTGCGTCATTGACTTCCATTCAGCTATTTCTCCAACACAACTTCGGTAATTTTCAGGTCAATTTGAACCAACCGTCAGTATCATATCACTGATGATTTGCCATTGCCGAACAAACACAGTAGTCTCATTACACGGAAGTCAACTTCCGGTGGCGTCTCTTCTACGTCGTACCAAAGTTGGTGGGTTGTTAAGGAAACCGATAGTCTATTCCTTGCATTACTACATTCCCACAATCTTTATTGACCTCCAATATCTCGCAATATTTATAAAGAACAAACGAGGCAGACGAGTCGGAAAGTACATCCTGATCTGATGGGAATCAGCCTCATTCCTCTGAGAACCACTGTTGATGACGCTTCATGTAAGGAGGTACCCCGGCAAACCTCCAACTATATGATTATCAGAATTCATGGAGAAAGCCCAGAGAAATATCTTTGGTCTCCAACTCTCAGCGTAAACGGCGAGAACGAGTGTAATTGCTTAAATTATAAACCTTCGGCTAATATCACAGACGAAGCTTCGATGAAGTTTAAATTATGCTGACACGGAATGGATTAAACGGACCTGAAAAGAAGCATGAAGCTGTTAGCATCAACTTCTAACCAGGCTTGAAATAAAAATAGCGCAGCAACATGCTTCACAACGTTCGGGAGAAACAGTGTTGATTGTTCGACCTATTCTCTAGTGTTCCTATCGCAATGAAAGTAGTAGTTGGCGACGAAACTACCATTTCTTGGCCTCGCGTTGTCTCATTGCACAAATATAGCCACTTTTGCCGTCGAAATCCGTTACATGAAATCCGACAATTTTGATTGGTCGATGGTGCTCAGCAACTATTTAAATAATAATTTGAGAGACCTCCATCCATCGATTATGTGTAGCTGGTGTCGCGTCGATCGGGTCAGCGGTTCCGGACTAAAACAAACACCGGATTGGCCAATAATAAATTTATTCAAGCCACAGGAAAATTTTATTAAAACTACAACTACATAAAAGAGAATGCAATGGCGGCAGGCTCTGGGCGTATAGCGGCGCAGCCCAACTAGCAATAGTACTTCTAAGCAGGCAAGCAAGTAGTGGCCAACATGGCCTGGCAGCCAAATACATAGTTACAATTGGTATAACCAGCAAATATTAACTTGGTACTCTGGCATACAATATAGGAATAATTCAATTGAGATTACCAACAAATGAGTATTTAGTTTATATCGCTATACCCATTCATTGGAATTACCAGACGATAAATTGAACTTATGTAGAGCATATGGCATACATGTAAATGATATTTAGACTCCATCCATAGTAGGGGTGGAGTTAAGATAAAGATTGTTGTAATAATTGTAGACTAGCAGTCGGGCCAGGCTGAATACATTTGAAAACCGAGTCACTCTTCCAGTCGCCCAATAACTTCACCACTGACAATGGTATACCTATGCAAACCAACCAAGTCGTGCCACCTCGCCACAGGCTATGGGTATTAAACCTGTCATTAAGACCAATAGCAAAAGTCACCTCTTTAAGGCGTTTGCAGAACTGCATGTGTGACAGGGAGACAACACGTCCAGACTGAACAATACAAAACAAGGGTAAATGCCTATCAATAGGGCCTGCAACTGTTACAAACTGTTGCAAAGCTCTAGTCGGACAAATAAGTGACAGATGTACAGGCAAAAAAGGCAACACTCATGGGCGTCGCTAGGATTTTTAGGGGGGGTCGACTATTATAGCACTTTAGGCGAGGGTCCAGGGGCCGCCTAGGCCCCGGAAGCTCCGGGGTCCTAAATCGCCGGAGATGCGTTCTAAGCGTTTTCCCGGAATTAAATCTGAACATAATGTATTCAGATTTAGGGTTATATTATACAGTTCTGGGACCTTAGATGGCGTGAGATGCATTCTGAGCGATTTCCAACAATTAAACTAACACATCATTTGCCAAATATCAGTATTATATTTTATTCTCTTGTCATCTTGAAAACACAATAATAATGCTTTGGGCCGATATACCTCGTAGGCTAACCGCAGTGGCACCGGAACGTATTTGAAAGTGGGGTGCCCACTATCACAGCCCAACAGGCGGGGGAGGCCCCGGAAGCTCCGGGGTCCTAGATTGCCGGAGATGCGTTCTGAACGTTTTTCCAGAAATAAAACTGATCATAGTGCATGCACATTTATGATTCTATTTTCACGATTTTTTCGCAATTATAAGCATGCATCGATATTGAAAGCATCGCACCTCATGCCTGCATCCATTTGACGTTCTAGTTATATTTAAAACATACAAAACGAGGACTTTTAGCTCTTGGAAGGGAAACCAGTATGCCTATCGATACGATTCATTCACACAAAGATAAAACATGGAAATCCTCACAGCCCAACAGGCGAGGGTCCACGGGCCGCTTAGGCCCAGGAAGCTCCGAAGTTCCAGATCTCCAGAGATGCGTTCTAAGCGTTTTCCCAGAAATAAATTCGAATATAATGTATGCAGATTTATGGTTCTATTTTCACGTATGTTTCGCATTTATAAGCAGTCATCGATACTGAAAAAAAACAACATACTTCATGCCTGAATCCATTTGACTTTCTAGTTATATTTAACACATAAAAAAAACACATAAAAAACGATGACCTTTACATCATGGAACATTAGAACATTAAAGTGGATTCATAATCCACTTTATGACCATAGTGTATGTTCATGATCGCCAAAGCGGAAAGTCGTGGTGAACCCATTGTCGAGCGAACTGACGCATCACTACTGGAAAGGGGCATGCTTACGTTTCTGGAGACGAACTTGTAACATTTTTTATTTCTTTCCTTTCCCTTTCGCTTTTCTTTAGTTTTTTTTTCAATTTCTCTGTGTGTTTTTTGCTTTTTCTGCTGTTTTTGGGGGGTTTTTTTTGGCGCGCCCAAGGGGGGGTTGTTCGCACCTGACGACCCCCCCTGGCGACGCCCCTGACACTGCTGTATGTACTCGTTGTGCATATTGAATGGTCTTAGACGATCGGATAGACAATAGTACACCATTATCTTGAAAACACAGATCTTCACGTTTAACACAATGAGAGTTAAAGGGAGGCTTACACGCCAATGTACAAAAATTGCTAACCCGCAACAACCCAAAGAAACCAGTGGTAACAGCAGCCCAGAAACGAAGATCTAGGATATCATTAAGATCCAGTATCTCGCGCATAGCTCGAAGATGATCCAAGGTAAACGGAGCTTTTTGAATGAAAAAAATGCCATCAACCCGTTTAACACCTCAAAAGCCGCTGTAACCACCAGTTATCTGAGAGAGGGTTGGGTAACTGACAATCTAAATGCAAAATACGAAGTCTATTTAAATATTGCTGAATTGTGTTAAAGGATTTATCCTGGGCCAAAAAGGCCACATAACGAGCTAAATTACATCGTGTTACAGGCAATGGATCCAAATTAAAAAAGTTACAAAATTGAAGATAAGACCTGAATTGACAATCATGAGCTCTCTGTGTAGAGGGGGCATATGCGGCAGCACAAAACATTTTTACAGCTGCATCCAGTTGTGATAAACATGTAACCACTGGCAAATCTGGGGAAGAAGAAAATAAAATGCTCTGACAGACATATGATCAGGTAAAAAATAAATCGTCGAATATGGCGTTCCTAATGAATGTAACTCTGCCATAAAGCGTTGCATCTGGCCAGGCTCATGGTACCTCGAAATAGAATCTGCAAGAGCATTTTGCCGACCAGGTAAGTAAATAGCTTCTAGGGCAAAATCAAAATGCATCGCCAGATGACAAAGTTCATCCAGTACATCAAATGCTGCTGGGCAAGGAGTAGTACCTTTATTTATCATAGCAGCCGTAGCCGAGTTATCTGTATAAATTTGAATTATATGCCCAGCCCATACAGACGCCCAACGCCGAACTGCTACCAAAGTAATGGCTAGTTCTTTGATATTAATATGCTCGCCCTGCCATTCCAGATGATCCAGATGCCATGCGCAATATGTCCAATCACCGGACAAGCAGAAAGCTCCGCCCCCAAAATTGCAAGCATCTGTAAAAACCGGAACAACAGGCCGAACATCCCATGTCAGTCTACGATTTACAGAATGGCTCAGATGATAAACCCACCATTCTAGGTCAGCAGATATACTAGATACCAATACCTTGTGATTAGGGGCTTTTAATATGGATATTAAGTCGTACAGTTTTCGTATATGTAGTCTTCCCCAAGTGATAACATTAGTAGCCCAATTCAATTTCCCAGCAAGTTTCTCTAACTGTTTTTTAGACAGTCTACGTTTATTTTGACTGGCTCTAATACACACTATAAGTTCGTCCAATTTTGGTGGATCTAAGGACAAAGTACCAGTTCGAGTGTCAATCTCTATACCCAGGAAGGTCAGTTTTTGGCAGGGGTCTATAACTTTTTTCCAATTAACAGAAAAACCCAGTGATCTCAACAAGGAGATCAGCAGGTTAAGTTTCCCATGTAGGGGAGTCGATAAGGAAATCATCCAGATAAACCGCCACACCATCATACCCCGACCTTCCATCATACGTTTCACTGCTTTGGTGACCCGATTAAACACTGAAGGGGATTTACGGCTTCCAAATGGAAGTTTATTGTCAATTAAAAAAGAAGCAGTATCCTGGCCCTTAAACTGCCATTTAAGACCAGTAAATTTGTAGTTTGATGGGTGAATATTTACACTCATATACGCAAATTAAAGGTCCACTTACGCGAGGAACCAGCCGGGCTGTATTATATCCAAGATGTCTTGCATCGATTGATAATCACAGGGGTCCTTGCTGGCGTAATCGTTGACACTAGTACCTTCTGGTCTACTACAGTCATGTATGAGTCTGATATTACCATCACTTTTTGGAATAGCATTTAGCGCACTAATCACAGGAGGGGGACAATCAGTCACGGTGTAATTACCCTCGATTATCTCAGAATTTATTTGATTTTCTACTGTGTCATAATGACAAAGAGTTGATTTAGAATTAGGCACACAAATCGGCACCGGGTCCACATTAGGACTGTCAACTATAGAAAACCCTTCTGTAATACCAGCTAGAATAAAATCACGATCAAAGTCATTCTCAAGTTCTCTCTCCCACACATGCAGCCGATCTGCTAAAGGTCTAGAGATAGGGCGAACTACTGGTTTATTTTGGCGCCGTGTTACTTGATCTCCCGGATTCACCATGATTACTCTGTCCGTGTGAACAAGACAAGCAAACAAGACAAATATGCGCATAATTACACACACGAAGTTGACAGCCCAAACGGCCATTGAAGCGTTCACAAATTGGGCGTCCCGTTTGTGGGTCAAATTTGGAACGGTCACTAGCCCGCTGATTAGAATTTTTTACTGTTGATTTAGGCGTCTGAAACTTGTCTCCTCTCGGGCGGAGCCATGCCTGCATAAGGGACGGTTGATCTGTATTCCAGGGAAATTGATCTTTGGCTTGTCGTCTTGTAAATCAAAATTCAGGATGGATTGCCAGTCAAACACTTGCGCAAAGGTAGTGATTTTAGTCAGGTAGTCCGAGTATTGCATAATCACTTCCATAGAGACACTATCTGTCGTAATCATTTCCTGCATGATCTTTATCGCGCCTTCAAAATACTGGGCTTGATTAAATTTATTGTAAGCAATTTTCGAGTCTTTGACTTTTACCGTCCACGACACTGTTGTCGACGGACTTATCACCAGCTGTGGGAGCTGTTGTAACAAAGTCCGGGACCTCACGTAATATCGGACGTTTCTGACTGCATGTATTAGAATTTGACAGACGTGAGAGAAGTTCAAACATACCGGTATGGTCATTGGCTGTTCGCGAATTCATTCCCAGTTGGTTCTCCGGTACGTTCATCCTGCAAACATGGTTCAGGAAATCCACAGGTTGTTGATTATTTGGCCTGTCTTCCACGTGGTCGTCATGCACTAAGCCGCCATTTTGTCTTTGTCCCGGTAACTCAAGGCGAAGTTCCAGCACAGCACCTTCCAACAATAGTCTTTGCCCCAGGGACAAATCACTAAACTCCGACGAAATTAGTTCGGGCGTCAGTTTACACAAGCTTCCAGCTGACTCGAAGCCATGGTCGAGCAGAGCAGATACAGTTAAAGCATTCAGTTCATGTCGGGTACACCAAGCTTTCACATCAAACGCCGTGTTTTCGCCCATGCTGCCGCTTACAGTCGCCGTACCTTCACTATTTTCAACACTAGCCGAAGTTTGTGGCTGTTGTTGGGCAATAATTTGAGTAAAAGGAAGCCGCCGACCTCTCGTATCAGGCATCATGCACCAACATTAAAAACTCGGGTTAAAAATCTAAAATAGTAGCATAAAACAGCAAGCTAGCCAGCGACCCGAGAATGAGCTAGTCACGACGAAAACATTCGTTTATATATTCCAAAAGGGTTCAAGGCCACACGCTCCGTGTGTGCCAGTGAACGTGAGTTATATAACCAATCCATGCCGTTTTAAATGGACTTCCCTCAAGTCCTCTCTACAAGGTTTTGGGGTAAATCCAAGATGACCGCCAACCAGCTTGTTCAATCGGAATTGGGCCTTGGTATTGATCCACAAGGGCATATTTTTGTGCAATATCGGATCTTGTGTAATATGCCATATACCGTCCAACGTTTCCATGGAAACGAAAGCAAATTTCGACTTCGAAACCACCATATTCGGCATCGCGGTGTCCCATAACATACATATAGCATCTTTCGCCTTCGAAATCCGTTACATGCAAAGCCATTTTATTTTACACAACAACTTTTCAATTATTTTGAGGGGACTCGACCCATTGATAATGTGTATCAAGATTCTTATTGACGTGTTCAGTGGTTCTCGAGGAGAAGATCTTAGAAAGTTTGTGGGTAAATCCAAGATGGCTTACCGGAATCTCGATATATCTAGACGGAGCAAACAAAGCGGGTCGACCAATTACAGATCAGGACACCGTCCAATCAATCCCAAAGCACTTCGACCTATCGGAAGAGGATAATAATAAATGCATACCTGTTGGTTTGGTTAAGTTACTTGAATTTACCAATATTTGATGTCCACATGAAATATAGAAAACAATGTCGTATCACGACGTTCGCATTTCCATTGTTTTCAATTTGAATGTATTCAATAAGGAAGCTGCTATGATATGAATCCAGCGTATTGCATATTTCATTTTCACATCAACTGAATCAAGAGAAAGGGCACATACAAAATGTAGTTTTAGAGGCTGTTAGACGATTCATTCTTACTACAATATACAGCAAGAGAAAGCGATAGAGCTATGAAAATCCACCTTGGCTAGAATATGGTTAGAAGAACTGATAAGACATCCGCACCTGGTACACTGATTACAATTTCGACATCGTAAACTATCCCTTTCTGGAGAGTAATATTCCAGTGGGACCTGCATATGGCGTACACATATCTCGCCTAGTAGCATTTGCTAGATCCTGTGTTAAATGTGACGATTTTACTCAACGTCACAAAACATTGTTGCAGAAACTTATAAAACAGGGCTATACCGCCAAGCGCCTCCACTCAAAGTTGGCGATACATATCGCATGCTGGTAGCAAAATACGAGCGTAGCGTGCACGATCTATGGCGTTGCGTTTTGTAACTTGTGTCTAATTCCGCTCAACCCGGGGCTATAGGAGCCGTATGAACCCATGTACTTCAAAATCCTCATGGTGCTCATATGAACAGCCACAATCAAAGCGTGACTATGATACATCATTCTCCAGATGACTTTACAACGAATATTATGGATTAAGAATACTGATCAGCGATACGAATTTGATATTTTTGGAACATCATGATGTTTTGCCGGCATCATTGACAACTGTTGACCGCTTCTCTCTTGCAGGAAACTAGCCTATGTGTATGTATACTATGATTGTCTTTTTGAATTTTGTGCTAATATTGTTATATGGAATATGGAATAGATCTTTGGATTATGGAGGCGGACATTCTTAATGGACGACGGTTGAATTATGAATGACGGACCAGACGCTTGTGATTGTACTTTAAACCAAATCTAGAAAGAGGCGCATGCCTGTTGTTCCCTTCTTAGTGTACGAATAGAACTGTGTGCGGAGCTCAAGTGTGCCCAATGCGAAATAAAATTCACACAGTGAATAAATACAGCACATCTGTGTTGTGCTCATTCTTATGGTACAGTGTATATTTTTATATCCATATTCCGTGGGATGTAGGTTTCAGTTGTGCGTAAATGGCACATACATTGCGGATTATTTTTGTAAACATATGTAATTTTGACCAAATGATCCAGTTCCACTTCCGGAGTCTTGTACTGAGCGGCACGAGATTTGGGTGTCCGTAATACCTACAGCTTTATCACATCCGCACCTGGTTGAACATAAACTGCATCTTATAAAACTTTTCGAGAGAACAGAGTTGAGAGACGGAACTGTTAATTCTATAACACTTGTGTCTATAACAACTTGCTAACCGTGCAATTATTGAATGTTTTAACACGGTTGTTTGAAATATACATGTGTCAAGTGCAGGTGTTCATTGGGAGATTCTATTTTACAAGGCGGGAGAGGAAGGGGTCGTCTGCTTCATACAATAAACACACAAATAAATTACAAGGTGGGATTTCTTTCTCAGGTTTAAGGTGGTTCAGGATTCAAACAACGTCGCGACGTCATGGTCCTACAGCGTAACGTCATTTTACACCTCCGACACAAAAGAGGCCAGCGAGGCGAAACAATTGATGTCACAGATCTTTGAAGATAATGGGGATATGGATGTTCAAAGCCCTGTACAAAAAAGTAGATCGAAGGCATCATGTTTTCACTACTAAAAATGTTATAATAGAACACCTGCGAAACTTTTCTTCCAAAATTGATTTTGTATTCGTAACAGGTGACTCTTACAGTTCGAAAACTTGATTATATTTGAAATTTGTATATAAATGACATATTCACGATAACGATGCTGTTATAATCGTGAAGCCACATGACTTTTTTACTTGAAAAGTGAAAGTTTCAAACATTGTGGTATTCGTGCGGCTTTATTTGAGCAAAATGAATTTAACCTGATTTTGTCTCAAATCTACTGACATGATGGTGTTTGGACACGTATACACAAAAATTTAGATCGAAGACCCAAATGTTTTTCAACGTTACTTTGCTCGGCAACACCCCAGGTATCAGCAGTTAAAATATAATGGTAGGTCACGGGACAAAGTTTTGAGTCCTGGACCACCTTAACTGCTGTTTTCATCGTGAAATTGATTAACCAAGTGACACAAATAGACCTAAATCCAAGTATTTCCACAGAGCCTGGCTCAGCTGACAGAATAACTCTTCATTTGAGAGATCACATAAACTCGTCCACTGACTCGCACGATGCCAACCAAGACGGGAGCATCGTGCCAATTTCAATGGACGAGTTTCTTCAAGAAAGGGGAGAAAGGTTGTCAAAGATTAAAATATGTTTTCAACATTTTATTATAATCTTTGTTGATAATCAATTTGGGTAGTGCAATATAGAATAGAAATAATGTTTTCATAGGCGTGCTCAGTGGTAATTTTACGCACGAGCACGCCTATGAAAACATTATTTCTTAAACAAGCTATGCATCGAACGACTCGGAGGACGTTTCTGGCCAACAAAGTGATTGGTGACAAGTTTATCTTGTATACCTAAGATCTTTAACAAAGAAATATTTTGTGTATTGCGCCGCCGGTGATCCCACTCTGATTTTGTTTATTACGGGTCATCCAGATATATCCACTCATGCCCCACTCTGTCCCTGGAATAAATACAGTCTATGAGATGATAATCCATTCGATTTATCTGAAATCATTTTAAATCAGTCTGTCCCGGAAATGAATAGAGAAAACGTCTATGAGATCAATCATTCTAAATAGTTAATTACCAGGCAACATTGATTATCTGCATATTTTGCCCGCTTTTAGCATCACAATATATCAAATATCATATTCGGGCTAGCTTCGATATGCAATCTGACTTCATTTCAGGGCATCTATTAAAAATCCTATCAGTATAATGATTGTTTTAACACTGGAACTAAATGCAGATTTCAAGACTATAGCACATTAGGGAACTACGAGAACAAGTAGTACAGGTAGGTTCAATGCATTTTGCTGAGAAGCAACAGGAGCTTGAAAATGTGCTGTCTAGCACTGTAATATCACTTTATTGCACCGTTTAACCGTCCTGTCTGTGTCTTGTGTGCTGTCCTCAGTGTTGGAACCAGACACCCTCCATCCACTCCATAAAACACTGAGGACAGCACAGAAGACAAGAGTTAACTCACCGTTTTGAACTTTGAAGTTGAATTAAATGTCAATAGAATAAGAACTAAACCAAAATTGATAAAACTGAGACAGGGAATTCCTGTTGGAGTTGTCGTCTACAGGAAATGATGATGTAAGTTACGATACATTGATAGCCATTTAAAAAAGAAGGCTCATTTTTAAAATATTTTTTTCTCACTTCGAATATCTTCACAACCCACACATGTACATTTGGAATCTATATATATATTTGGGATCTTTAAGAAATGCTCTTTCAACAAATATATACTTTTAAACCAAATCCCTCCCCTCTTTTATCGGGTATGGCGTATCACGTTGGGCACACCGGTTCTCGTCAGATCACCGAAGTTAATCAACTTTGAGTCCGGTCAATACTTGGATGGGTGACCGGGTGCTGTACTGCTTGGGCTGATCATTGTCGAGGATAATAGGAACTGTGGCCACACTCGTGTCCTGGTACATAAGTAGGCGCCATCGTGATATGACTGAAACACAGTTCAAAACGACGTTAAATCCTACTTACTCACTCAACTCCCTCCCCCCCCCCCCTTCCTTTCACACCACACACGCATAGCCATACTCCCACGCAGACACAAAAACACCAAAAAGTGAATGCACTCACAACTGAAACCGCGCTGTTTTAACTTTGGATAGAATTTCTATTTGATATCTACTCTGACAACCATCAATGTATGCTTACCTGCTGACACGATGGCATCTGTACCTCCCACTTTTATTCCATTATGAACGCACGAACTGACGTTTTTCATTCTCCAATCGAACTGTTTCGGTGGATTAGATTTTCCTGACCAGCGTGAAGAGGGAAATCTTCCAATCTCTCCCTCTCTACCAGCACAGGACTCCGATCGTTGACCGTTTTCTCAAATACAATAAGGTATGCCATGTCTTTTCTAGACAGTACTCAAATGTCATGTAAAGCGACATCAGCTGTTACCAACAATAACATAAATTGGAGTGATATGCAAGAGGTGGGGAAAATTGACGACGTCTGGTGACTAAAAAGCAACCATATGCGGAATTAGATACGCTAGCTCGGGAGCTGTGATGACCGATCAGCTCAAACAACTCATCTGATGTTAATGGATGAGCATCATGGACGTCTGATGGAGTAAACGTCTTAACATGGGGTAACCTGGTAAATGCTAGAAATCTAGAAAAACTAACCTGTAATGTCCAACGTCGTACGGCTTAAATTTCCCATCGAAACAATAAACCTAAATATATTTGTCGAGTGACATGTACAGAGGGCGGGCCTCGGAGACTAACAGTCCGCCAGCATAATCCCACCATATACAGGTAATAAATTGGAGCGATATGCAAGAGGTGGAAAAAAATTGACGTCTGGTGACTAAAAAGCAACCATATGACTCTACAGGAAAATATTCGTCGACGTCTAACATTCAGACCCGAGAATACGGTGGATTCTCGGACGTAGCCTTAGTATCTCTTTATTGCAAATGTTCATGTGGAGACTATGAAGTATCCACACGGCCCCTAGCACCGGCTTAAGCCGAATCGGCAGCTGTGATGACCGATCAGCTCAAACAACTTATCTGATGGTAATACCGACCACTACTTTGATTAGTTCAATATTGTAATTCAAGCTCTTGATGAAGACCTTTACTCAAAAAGTGCCAAATAGAGTAAATCTTCACCGAAACGTCCGATTACAATATTGAACAGTGTAAACAATAGTTAGTTGTTACCTCCACCGTTTGGTCCAGGTCCACGTCAAGGTGTGTTATTGGTTACATTATTGAAAATGGTTGACGAGTGTTAACATTTATGTAAAAAGGTATTGGTAAACATGCAAGTATGGATTCAGAAAGAACTCACAATAGTAAATAAAGAGTGTAAGCTAAAGAAGATTGAACCAAACAATAACATACATGTACTTATCGTATCAACAAACCAGTTCATATCCATGGAAAAGCTTCTCTGTTCATGGTCGTGACTACGTACGCAGTCGACGTAGCAGAAGGCGTTAACAACTTCTGTATCTGAGATCTTAGATATGTTACATATCTATGTAAATTTCTCTGTTGTTAATATTATCCAATTGACATCCCTCCCAAGTACTCGTCGAGACTAATACATCATCATACTGAACCGACTAGACATGTCCTGACCAAAGTTCAATGGAGTAAGGGCATATTGATCTACACTTTTATTTGATGTACATGTGATACAGACAGAAATCATTAGTTAGATCTCAGAAGTGTTTCAAGTAAAAGCAAACACAGGAGAGTATAGTGGTCGGAGTTGGGTGTCATCAGGATATGCCTCAATCGGGACAAGCCTGAGTTCCTCCCCAAGTATCACATACACACACACGGTGTAAAGATGGTGGATATGAATTTCACAGATTAGTAATGCGAAATTCAAGCCGCACTATTGGTCATACCAAGAATGATCATGTAGAATAAATAAGAAATGACGTCTCATATTACTATGACCATGCATTGTTTTTGAATATTATTACTCGACTAAGACGGGAAATCCGGCGAGTTTTGCACGAGATTTGTTGTTCAGTATCAAATTAGCTATGGGAATAGGAGATCTATGCTAGCGCGCTTGCTAACTTTTAACCTTTCTAGACTTCAGTTACCAATATTCGATAATTTGCAATGATTTATCCTCTCTTATAAATAATCTGAGAGAGAAGATTTTTAATACTTCATGAAACACTGCAGTCTACTGTTTCCCTAAATAAAATTATTTTTAGTACTGGTAGCCTATCTTGCTCTTATTTACCACGAAATTTACAAACTCAAAAGCAATTTTTTTTCTGGGAAAACAACTCCCATCAAAGAAAAGACCCACGAATCGAGAATTGCACGCTGGGGTGAACCCAGTTCTGTAAGAGCCTTAATGGAGAGAAAGATACCGTCTTCAAATTCCAGGGTTACTATAATAGATGTATGTGTTGGCCTCTGTACTATATGTAGGCCTCTGCGCTTCCAAATTAAAAACAAAAAATGCTTCAGAATACTGTGCTATGCGGTCGTTTATTCAAAACCGCTCATATTCAGTTCCAAAGTATTATTGTAGGATATTGTGGGTTAGGGCCGTTTGAATATAATGTGTTTTACGGTACATCAAAAGAGCAGTCAGAACTTGACTGGGATACTTACTCTGTAAAACGACTTGGAAATTCTTTTGGATAAAGTATAATGGTCACTGATTGGGATTTTACGTAAAGAACATGATCATGTTTTGCTGGCATCATTGAATACTGTTGACCGCTTCTGTCTTGTAGCAAGCGATCTTGTGTTTTTATTATTTTTATTTCATACACATTTGGAGTTGGTGCTGTCAAACGATATAGATATTTTGATTAATATCGCGGTGATTCTTTTATGGACGACGGCTGAATTCTGAATGTCGGATCTGACGCTTGATATTGTGGAGTAAACCTGACACGTCCCCTTGGTATGCAGGTATCAATATCCATTACCTTAACCATACATCTGCATTGTACTTTTTAAGGTAATTTTAAATGGTAAGATTTAATATATGTTAGCTGAGATTTACCATTCTCAATAAGAGAGGGTTTGATATGATTTAAGTGTGTACCTTGAGCTAAGACTGACCATTTCCATGGTCGTAGGAGGCATAAAAGCAATCTAATGGACTTACTTTTATTATTTATCGAAGAAATAATTGATTATTTCCTGAGTACAGCAGGTGGAGAGACTAAATTTTCACACTCGCATCTTGCTTCTTGACGAAATCCATGCGGGCCGCCATTTTAGTATGGTTTAAGCCCACTGCGTACTGGTTTTGCGCAGAATGCATTCTTCCGGTTTTACGTGTTTCCGGTTTCGCGGTAGACGATCGATGTCCCCAAAAAATACCTGGATTAGTCCCTAAATTTCATCAAAAGTAAGTCAGCTCAGAACTTGCTGGTAACAGTCCCCTAATGCACGTTCATGCCAAAAATCAAAGTTCTATTTTCAACGATTCCCTTATTTTGCCGACGAAAGAATTCGGATGGACTCTCTCACTTATTACCGAACAATTTGCAAATGAGAGCCTACTTTGTACGGATAGGATGCGCATAGAATGTGAGTGAGTGGGTGAATATGATTTAACGTCGCTTTCAACACTATTACATTCATATCACGACGTTTGGATCCTATTCCTTTTTACACCCGGGACCTCACGGGTGAGAACATATTCCTTTTTACACCCGGGATCCCCACGGGTGCCCCAGTTAGTCGCCTCTGACGACAAGCTCTCTGAGGGGCTGAGGCGCATGGAGAAGGATTCTCGTGCATACACATCTAAATGCGATATGCTACATATGTGAAATTATTATCAATGGAATATCTTAAGACTTTATATTGCAGATATTTCAACAAGTTAATTGAACACCTTATATTATAGATCTGAACACATTTGAGATTTATTTAAGTAGATTCTGGAGTATTCATTCCCATGTCATTTCAAGAATTCTGTTTACTGCCAACAATAAAAGCGTGGAACAAATTGAATGTAATCAGTCATTTACCATCTTGTCTAAGAGACGGATGCTAGCGCGTATACGATCTAAGAACTTTATATACCGCACTCATTTCTGTCGTATATTACAGAATAGACCTCTATATTATATTCATCGTAACAACGATCTTCGTGTTTTGGATCACAGAGGAACACTGGGTGGTTCCTGAAAAATCTCAAGGTTCATCTGGAAAACATTTCCTGAACGTTATTATACGCACAAATCGTATACCATCAGAAACTAGTCCAAAATTTGATAAGTTGTTCACCATTTATGCGTACATGTTGGAAGAAGACAGACCTGGACTGCACCGCCTATTACTGTGGTTATATTTACACAGGATAGACGGCATCAGATGCGATTCCACACTGGTTACCCTTGTTTCTGGACATGTAGATATACCCGGCCATACCCCAGTTCACACCTGTTTGAGAAATAATAACATGTCATTTAACCTAATTAATACTGTCTAATATTTCTGTCATGATTTTATTTGTAGGTGTTTATCTGAACACCATATTGATCTTGAACGCTTACACCCTCAAAACCATTCAGACATTATACATGAAAGTTCAGGATTTTCATCCTGAAATTCAGGACCATTTCCTGAATTCCAGCTCATTCATCACTGAATCCAGCGAATTATTCCGGAAATTTCGGGCGTTTGCCTTCCTAAAATTGAAATGTAGTTGTAGTTCACGAAATGTTCACTAATGATTGTAAGAGCTCAGGTGTCATGCAGCCTTTTCGGGTGAAGTTATGAAACGTGAGTAGTAAGTGCATGGGTCCACTTTTCCCCCGATAGTTTGCCTTTGTTAGAGAAAAAATGACCGTTGTGTATTTTATGTGTTAGAACAATGAATCCCCTGTTAGGAGACCAATGGATTAGGGTGCTCTCCACACTGAATTCTGAAAATAATGGAATTCATTCTTTGGAAAGATATAGTTGTAAAATATTGAAGGAAAAACTTCCTGAAGTATATATATTTTCTGAATAGGCATACTCGTGCCATCATTTGAGAAGACAAGCCAGCTACGGAATTCGAAACGAAAAGACGTGCAAGCTCCTTTGTATTTTCTTCAACTTTTCTAAAACAAAAATCCATAAAGTGTATATGCCAAATTCGTACCAGCATCCAGATAATACGTACGAAATGAATGTGTTGGTTCCCGTGTTTTCCTTCCAACGGTCAATTCAAAATCGCGATAAAGGAGTTCACATTGTTGCGCCCGAAAAACATACGAAGGATTGATCATGTTTGATCATGTTTGATTAGGTGAGCGTTTGACTGATGGATAAGGACCTAAACCAGGTTTAAAATATCAGTTCCTACTAATTTTATACGGTCATTTCTTATTTAGGTAATTCGCTCAACGCAAGTTCATAGATATACGTGAATCTAATACTCTCCCATTTAAATGGAGAGAAGAGGAACAAGAGCTCAGGGTGAGAGGAGTAGGAAGCGATAGAGGAAGAGAAGGAGTTAAATGAAGAAGAACAGTAGACGAAGGGTGAAGAGAAGGCATGAGGCAAATGAATGAAATAAAGTCAACTCCGTCCATATACATGTAATTGCGTCGAAAAGAAAACGGAAGAGAAGAAAAAACGAGAGAGAGAAAGGGAGAGGATGAGGAGAACGATGAGCGTGATGATCGGTGATACTATAGGATAATATAATTCCTGGAATGAAACCAGAAACCCAACTCCCGCGAGAATGGTATGGCGTTACAGCCAGTGACCGTCGGTTTATGAAAGTGCGGGAAATTTCTTTCAGGTACCATCACAACATCCATTAAGCGTACACTTCGATCACTACAAATCTAATGTATTGGTTTCCGAAGATCTGGTGACATAATCCCGGAAAAAGGAATGATCTCGGAACCAACAGTTCTGATCAACGAATCATATCTGTCATATCCATCGCGCAAAATCGGTTTTTACGAGACAATGCTTTTCTCGACGGAACATTTTTTGTTCTCATGCAGCAGCATGACTCACTTCCTACTAATATGGTGCCAAGGATCATGTTACCAGCATAGTTTGCTTTCAAATGCTTCTTGGCGGCAACTGTATGTCCCATATAATGTATGAGGTGGTGTGGGATATTACAATCCCTATATTAACTATTTCTTCATATCGGCGTATTTACAAGAGAAGTATAAGAGAAGGGATATAAATTTGCCAAATCGCTGCTCGGTTTCATCTATTGGTGCACGGTTAACCGTGTAGCAAAGTATCAATTATAAAGGGATTATCCGACAAAAAGAGATCGCCTGATGATAGCTGGCGTTTAAATATATAAGACTTATAGTCGAATAGGTCAAATTCAAAATGACCAAGTCATCAAACATATACGACATATCGTATGCTGATAGCAAACTACAAGCGTAGCGTGCAAGATCTTTGACGTTATGTTAGTAACTTGTGTGTAGTTCCTCTTAACCCGCGGCTATGGGCCATATGAACCTATTCACTTCAAAATCCTCATTCTGTTCATATGAACAGACACTATCAAAGCGTGACTGGATATATCATTGTCTGGATAACGACTTTACAACAAAAATCATATGGATTTAGAATACTGATCAGCGATATACGCATTTGATATTTTGGAACATCATGATGTCTTGCCAGCATCATTGATAACGGTTGACCGCTTCTCTCATGCCAAGAACCAGCCTATGTTTATGTATACTATGATAGTTTTGTTATATTAAATTGGAACTAATGCTATTATATGAATTAGGTCTTTGGATTATGGGCGCGGAAATTCTTTAATGGACGACGACATAATATTCAACGACGGCTAGACGCTTGTATTTATGCATATTTATCGTATATCCATGCATGGCGCCAACTTACCCCAGCTATTCTTACAGATCCAGAAATCGTTTCCAGTGCTATCTGTGCCGTAACCTACGAGCTGGAGGCCATGGTCAAGTTGAGTTGAACTGCAGGCTGGTTCGTTATAAATACCAGATTGATACAGCTGGAAGGACGGGTGACTGGCGTCAATGGCTACAAATACGGGCATCAGCAGTAATGTTGTTTGTAAGGCAGTCTCATCACCCTGACGAACATTAGCTCCACCATTAATCTGAAACAGTTATCCAAAATATCGGGAATCACTTTCATTCAACTTCGTCGAAACCTTCAATTCAACTAAGACAGTTGTTCTTCCGCGCTGTGTCGATTGGTCAGTCTTTAGCTGCCCAGCAGCGAGCTTCAACCATCGAACTATAGTTTAATTCAATGATGACAATGATGATAAAGTTGTTGGTGGTTTTCCATGTGTATGCTTGTCGCGAAATTCTGGTTGTATAATGTTCAGGTACCATTTTAAATTTTGTAGTGTGTATAATTTTCAAGATGACACTAGACCATCGGTGTGTTGATGTCACATAACGGCTAATTGAGCCAGAATAGAATGTTGCTTATTTTAGCAACTCAGACGATATCAGTGTATTGACGAAGAAAAAACATTAGTAAGAGCAGTAGTTTTTACAACACACGAGAACAAGGATGAAAGTATAAATGAATATCATTATCCAATAAATATCAGTGTGTTTGAGTTTGACAGGCTGCGATTTGCGAGAGCGGCAATGATTTACATTCGCTTCCGACCCAAGATATTATTTCAACGAACAATTAAATTTGCATCAAATGACAATTCAGGTAAAAAACATGGTTACTGGTAAATACAACCATTATATAAATGAAATACCGTAAGATGGGATTACTTCGCCATAGTTTCAGCATATTTTCTTACGCACGCGCGAAGTTCAGGTGTTTAGAGCACTTGAAAAGATATTTTCTGCTTTACGTTGAAAGAGCCGTGTTTTCGAGGTGGCGAAGTTTCTCGCGATTTGGGTTAACTTCGCCACTAAGGAATCGGACGTCATTGGTCGATTTTATCCTTAGCTTAGTGCATCTCCGTCGTCTGCATACGTTTCTAAGCACGTTCACACCAATCCAAGTAAGATTTCATGAGGTCAGTTGCAGTAGGAGTACAAAGGATAGCCTCAGATGACCACATCTCACAACATGAATGTCTGTATACGGTATTCTTTGCAGCGCGAATCTTGGAACAATTGTCATTTTCACAATCATTTTCGCCAGTCTATCACCACAGATCATGAAATAGGGGTGATAGCAATGATTTGAGTGAGGTAATTTGAAGATAAACACATATCCTTCGTAGCATGGGGACCACTACATTTGGGCTCTCCATCACTGAGCCACCCCAGCTCCTAAAACTGTCGATTCAGCGATATATATCACTTGAAGTTTTCTATAATGGGATGGCCTTTCGGGTCAGGAAATCGATTCTTAAAGCATGGTCAACATAAAGACGAATTTACCCTCGGGTGGCGAAGTAACTCCATCTTACCGCATGAAAGAGCATCCCAAGCTATTTTGGTCAATTTTTGAGACGATCGTATGAAACACAACGATTCTGAGGCAACAAACTCAAAAGTTAAGACGAACGTGTTCAATACGTACTTTACTCTGTATTCACCAAACTTGCAAATCCTACCTTTCTCCACCATGGGTCTGGGAAATTTACAATTTATCTTTCTCGATATCTGGGCAAACAAGAATAGATTCAGAAAACCATGGACAATTTTTATGTTTCTGTCGATATCCTAAATGTACACCCTTTCTCATCTGTGATAATTATGAATTTCAAATTTCACTTTGATATATTATACAGATATTGCATGTTGAGTGTGGGATACGAGGATTTGTCAGCTCGACGAAGGTGATGTACGATTTGGAGCTCGTATCGCGTTGCGCCTAGTCACATATTGTTTGCTTGTTTGATGTATTGATGATTGTCTATCTGTTGTACAAGCCGGAATGATAGTGTATATCATATTTATAATAACAGACTGCCTTAACTGAAGGTGTTTTTTTTTGTCTTACCGTTGCCACTTGTGAACAGGTGGGACTATTACAAGGAGACTCTTTGTAATCAGGGGCTTTACAAAGTCCACCAATCTTGTGTACACATTCAAAAGTCAAATCGATCAAGCCTCGATTACAGCAATCGGCCACTTCCTGGACACTCAAGTTAAACAGCGGACCCATGGTGATGGCATGATAGCTTTCAACGGATTCTGTACAGAAAAACAAAGTGATGAGATAAGCATGATTTGAATAACTTTATTCATGATTGTTCTGGTACGCTTTACGAATTTAACAGTATGACTGAAGAGTGCATTCTCTCTTCTGTCCTCAGCACAAACCAACCAATGTCACCGTTTTTGCTTTTGCACTTTTGCATAGTTTTCCTGTGGAATAGAAGGCAAACTAACAGAGGCATAAATCATTATAAACTATAACACTATCATCCATTACATCGGACAAGGTTAGTGGAAATTCTTTTTTATATTATTTGCTGTGTAAAGTACAAAATAAACAGTATGCGGTATAAAATAAAGACATGTACATGCCACTTAAACACGAATTTTCACTAGTAAGCATACCTGCGGTTACAATTGCAACAACATCTCCCAACTGGCCTTCGTTTCTCACAGGAGAGATAACTCCTCTCTTTCTCCAGTCGAATGCTGGTGGAGCAAATGTCCTTCCAACAAAGTTGTCAAGTACTGCTGGGCCATTGTCGATGGAAGTAATCTTTTTGATTATAGTTCTTCGGATCGGAGACTCCTGCGATAGATTTCAGTATACGGGTGTAAACTGCCGCTGTCTCGAGAAACCAGATTATTTGTATCACTGAATTAGTATCTTCTTGTTATATGGAGCTTCCGGAAGGCCACCAGGAATACAAATGAGTTTGATGACATGACTATTGAAAACTATCACAATTAATAATCACAATCTAAACATGTCTTTGCGTTTAAGGGGTATCCGATCGAGCTGAAAATATACCCCCCCCCCCCACCCTCCCTTGCAATCCCTTCGAAAATTGCTTCAACTTTCATGGAAACCCCACAAGGAGTTACAGTAGATATTAAAACTAAATGTTGATCGATGTGACACTACTGGTGAAGGTCAAATGGGTCAAAATACTTCAACTAGAGACGGGTGTCCGTCTCTCACAGTTGAAATAGTAAATGGCCTGATTTTAAGAGAATGCATGAGAGGGCGCAATATGAGAGAACCCCATCGACTTTGTCGCTAGGCCATCAACCGGGAAGCAACAAGAAGACTCAAATTGTTAAGAAGACTCAAGTGAAATTTCGGCGAAGTTGTTCGTATGACAGATACGACAAAAATTATTGACGGCGGGTAAATATTTTCCGACCATTGCCATCGTCTTCCACTATGGCAATCAGATATTTGATCATGACGATTGAATTGTTTTCGGTGAATGAAAAACAACCTGTTGTAGGCCTGAACCATTGCGATTTCGGAACTTTTACAAATATTTGCAAAGAATTAATTTTCGGTAAGTAGTTGTTTACGAAAATATAGCGGCTTTAACCGAACATCGCCGCTCTGATTTGAACATTTTTGTAACGTTTTTGTCTACTTTCCAATGCGTGTCGACATCAACTGTTCGGCTTGTTTCAAAGCTACTCGCCTCCCTCGTATAGCCTCTTAGCTATATGTCTCCAGCCTATTCTTTCCTATGCCGGTAAGAAAATTTGATTATCGCGCACTTACTTTCAGGTTTTCGCTCTTTCTGGAATAAAAATGGAAGCTGAAATCATCGTCTTTCTAAAGCGTGGACAGCCAGTGCAGTTACTTACAGGATAATCGAAACGAGTACTGAACGCAGGCGCAGCCCAGTTATGTATTGTAGGACACATCAACACTATTTTTTTTTATTATCCACCATGTAACTGAGCTAGCGGTGGGAGGTTTGAAAAATTTCAACTTTTCGCCGACAGATGACGACTTCGGCGTCATCTCATGTTGATTTAATTCTTTTTGTCATTCTCTCATCGAAAATAATAGGCGCAAAGCTGAAAGTAAGTACGCGAACATCAGTTTTTATTACCGGTGTTATGGATAAGAATGTCCTGGTGATTAGTGTCCCTTTTCATATCCTTTTCTATTGCAACCAATGACGGACACTTGTCCTCAAAGTGGAGGAAAGTGTCCTAGCTGGGTTGGGAGATACGACCCGGGCACTTTTAGCTAACGGACATTCTTAGCTTCCAAACCGGCATGGGAAAGAATAAGCTTGGTGTAAATTGTGTTAGTCTGACACGTGTATTTCCCCTTGATCCCGACTGCAAGCAACGGAAAACGTTTAATGAACTTGGCATACAGCAAATTGTGACCGTCAACTTGTCCAACGACACCAAGCATGCTTGCATGCGAAATATTTGCACCTGTAAGTGGTAGGATATTTGATGCATTTTGCATAATTTTGTTTAATGTGTTATTTTTTTCTTCTTTTAAGATAGCCGTTAGAAGTTCAGGAAGGAACTTCCAGGTGTTTAATAAGTTTGCGGACCTGCTTTTTTTTCCTCATCGGTAAAGTTGGCCTAAATATTTCAGTAGTGCAATATGGAATTTATATTGAGACTAGGAAAATTATCGACTTCCATTTATCACATCAAAAATGTGTCTTTGTATGCATGAGTTTTGTGTATTTTAGAATGGGACATTTTATACTGTAGATGGTATAGTTTGTAGTGGGACTGTGTGATGTGAGCATATGAAACGTACAGTACTTAGGGTGTTTTCAATTTCTCCACTTTCTAATCTGCAACGTGATGTCCAGTAGTTACTTTGTTTGTTTGTGGTGAGTGGTTCATCAATATACTGATAACCTAATATTTTCTGTAGACATTTACCGTTTGAACTAGGTGTGTGTAAATGTTGAGTGATTGAACTTTCCACTTTTAATTGGACTTCAATCTGATTAAAAATAAATCCTATCTGCTCTCCCATTTGGATGTACGATTTGGGAGCATTGATAGGATATTAATTTATAAAGATTGATTGAACTTTAGTCTGTTAATTGAACTTTTCCACCGACATGCATTGATTTAGCTGACATGGTTTCACGAAGGCTGAAAGCTAACTTTCCCACAACGGAGTGGATATGACGATTTTTCTTTGTATATTTTTTTGTTGGTAATGTTTATGAGTCATATATGCTATATGTTACTGTGTAGTGTGTGTTGTGTTTAACTGGTTTAGTACTTAGTGTAAATTCAGTGTGATGCTTGAATGCATGATCATATTTTACACCAAACAAAATGGAAGACGTAAACCCCATTGATGTCTCAAAAGCTACATTTGAATCACTGCAAAATTGGATGAAGTGTTGATAGTTGAGGGAGTGAAGGTGGTGGCTTAACAGACAGATGACCGACAAATAAGGTTTAAAGATTTTATAAAGGAAACTCGGGTTTAGTGCCAGACATAAACCTATAGTTGATTTAGTGCTGGGAATGCAGATTAGTGGACATAGATTACCGGAATATATCTTCTTGGCTTTGGAGGACAGTCAGGACAGTCTAATTTTCAAGGGGATGTCAGCGAGCGACTGAGACATTGTGGACTACGTGTTGGATTGCCTAAATCACATCAAAAATGTGTCTTTGTATGCATGAGTTTTGTGTTGACAATGTAGAGCAGAAAATAAGTCAACTTTGCTAATTGGTGGGTGATATGGTTGTCGAAGTTAAGATTGACATAGTGGAGTTGAAGATTTAGGTGGGGCTAATAGACACACATTTTGAGAAGGGAGTAATCCGTTTGATACACTAGCTGAACTAGCAACGGAGTCACCCATGGGTCAGATGGGAGAGGATATAGTTCCCTAGGGATAGCATCAAAACCGGTGACAATGGTCGACTGTCAGGCGATACCAAATGGGTAAAAGCTAGGGATGGATATCCAGCAGCAGGTGCGGAGGTCATTGTATCACAGGCCGCGGTGTTTGCAATGGAAAAAAAGATTCGACATCCTCCAAAGATGCCTTATCTTAGAAAATGTCCTCAATGTGTTAAACGTGCCGCAAATCAGGCCATCTGAGCATTTTTGTTTTGCCCCGTTTGTCATGCTCGGAATGGTTTAGATGAGTGGGCTAAATTAGAAATGAATGAATAAAGGTGCAGTATCACGGATACGTAGTCGGTGATAAAGAATGTACTGCAGCTGTTCAGATATTTTACACTACCTTGTTCTCATTGGTGGAATATGTCCGTTCCGGCCAATGTTGTGTCAGTGCCATTGACGGCTTTAGTGGGCACTGCCGCCGAAATCACCGTTATGAGTATGGGCGTTACGGCTTCGACGACTGTCATCCTCTCTTCTTTGGTTGACTGGCGGGGTACGTGCAGTATTGGAATGTTGGTTAGACAATTTATTATCTATATATGGTAGGATTCTGCTTGTGGACTGCTAGTTCCCGAAGCCCACCCTCTGTACATGTCACTCGACAAATGTATGTAGGTTTATCGTTTTGGTGAGAAATTTAAGCCGTACGACGTCGGGCATTACAGGTTAGATTTTGGGGTATTCTTGCATTTACCAGGTTTACCCCATGTTGAGGCGTTTTCTCCATCAGACGTTCACGATTCTCTCATCTATTAACATCATTTGAGTTGTTTGAGCTGATCTGCCATCAAAACTCCCGAGCTAGCATATCTAATTCCGCTTAAGCCGGTTCTAGGGGCCGTGTGGATACTTCATAATCTCCACATGAACAGCTGCAATAAAAGTGCGGCTGAGATACTAAGGCTACGTCCGAGAATCCACCGTATTCTCCGGTCTGAATGCTAGGTGCCGAGAGATGCTTTCCTGTAGTCATATGGTTACTTTTATTCGCCAAACGTCGTCAATCTTTTCCACCCCTTGCATATCGCTCCAATGTCCCTCTTTCGATTGAAGATATTAACATTTAACGGGGATATAGTGGTTGTACCCTTTTTTATTATCGTCTACTGCTAGGATCCGATTTCCTGTCAGCTTATGGGTGTGTGGTTGATTTCATGAACAAAGCTTTGGTCACTGGGGAAAATGCAGATGTTGACTATTTCGAATTGATAGGAAGTGTTGAGATATTATTTACAGGCGTCCTTACATCTTGTCATTAGTCACAATAGCAATCCCTGTTTGGAATTCTTAGTGACACGTCCTAGTGGATGCGTCCTGAGGGCGATCGGTACATGGTCCAGTTTTCAGTTGTGTGGGTGGGTTTCGTTGTGGACTTGTACATTTAGGAGTGTATAAGAGAACACAAAGATTCGGGGGGTCCTGTGTATAGTGTGTTTTTGAGAACTGTGTGTTCTAACGCATTGCAGTGTCTTGGAGAACTGTGGTTTATTGTGAAGGGAATTTGTCTTATACTTCTTAGAAAACGTGTGATATGCGTGTGATGGAGAAACGACAAGTTTTTTTGGCAGATAAGTATGATTTCTATCAATTCAGAGTGTCTTGGAGGAATTTGAGAAGGAGAGTGTGTGTGGTGCCAGGCGGTCATGTCGAAGACCTATGGTTGAGAGAGAACGGCTCTCTCCCTCCCATGTCTTCGCCATTGAGCCCCCGTAAAATTGGTCACTAAAAATCATTTGTCAAGAACGTTGAGAACTCCAGCGTGGAAAATCCAAACGGTTTTGGGGCTTTATCAAAGCGAAGCAATAATTCCCATCTATTCCAGGATCGTTGAGCCACGGAGGCAAAACGGCGGAAACCACGAAAAGTTCTTTTAGTCCGTGTTCACCACTCCCGATGCCTCTGATCTTCCTATTGTGAACAGTTTTCAAGAAAGTGTGTCAAGTGAAATAACTGTCTCCCACACTGACGTCAGAGACAATTTCAGAAACACAAGCAAAGCAAGCGTCCCGGTATTTTATTGAAGGGGTATGGAAACGAAATTTCTCCTCCACTTACTTTGCTTTTTAATATGTCGCTAAAAAATGCTACTTTTTCTGTCCGCTTCAAGCATGCAAATGTAATCCCTGCGTATAAAAAGTGGGACGAACATAATGTCGGAAACTACAGACTGGTGTCACTGTTACCGTTATTTGCCAAAGTGTTCGAAAAAGTTGTCCATCGCTCATTGTATGAACAAGTTCGTTCAGTGATTACAGAAGATCAACATGGGTTTGTAGCCAACGGAAGTCTTCAGACCAACCTAACATGTGTTTTAGATATGTTGTCCCTAGCATTTGATGAAAAGAAACAAGTTGATGCAGTTTATCTTGATTTTAGTCAAGCATTTGATTCTGTCCATCACTGCCTCCGTTTACACAAACTGAAATGATATGATTTCACTAGCGCTAGTATCAGATGACTTGAATCTTATGTTTGCCGACGACTCAAAACTATTTTAGGTGCTTACAAACCCTATAGACTGTCTATTGTTACAAGAGGACTTAAACAGGGTATATAAATTGTGAACCTTGTGGAAATTAACGTTGAACATTGACAAATGTTGGCTAATTTCATTTACAAATGGGCTAAATAAAATTACTGAATATTATTTTATCAACCCTTACGAGTGAAGCAAACAAAGGACTTGTGTGTCACTCTAACAGACAGTTTGTCGATTGATTCCCACATGAAAATATTTTGAACAAAGCCTTCCCTATACTTGGCTTCTTGAAACGAACTTGCAAAAGTTTTACTGGTATTAGAGCCTTGAGAAAACTATACGTGTGTTTAATTTGTACAAATCTGGAATACTGTTCTATTGTGTGAAATCCCTGGCAACAAACCTGTATGGACAAGATTGAAAATGTACAGAAACGTTTCGTGAATTTTTTATGTTTTAAGACAAAATGTCACTATTCTGGTAGCCAGTACGAAATGTTATGTCGTCGTTTTAAACTGCAACCTCTACACTTCAACCTCAAGGATTGCAATTTAAATTTCTTACGTAAATGTGTACATTCCCATTTAAACTGCTCTTACCTTATCGAGAAATTATATTTTAACTGTCCTTCTCGAGCACTTCGAACTATTTTACCTCTACCTTTTAGAGTTCCGCTTTCCATGATAAGTGTTCCTAAGTTCTCTGTTTTAAATAGATGTATGTCTTCTTGAATGAGTTTTATCGACAGACTGAAATAGATATTTTTAATGAATAGTCTTTAAAGGAGCTATCAAGACATATATATATTGCTGATTTTAACTGATACTCTCATCAGCCATATTTCGAATTCAATCGTCATGCAATTCTAGTCTCAATGCATGATTTCTAATTTGCAGGGCATCTGGCACATCCATATTTTGCTCAATGCATATTCCGTGTCCTGATTTTAGGTCAGTATCTTTGTCTATTATTTAGGTTTTATACCCATATCTTTTATATCATTGTTATATGTAGTTATCGAACCAGTTAGTGTGTCCCATTCTAGGTCTGCTGGATTTCGAATGAATAAACATAATCATCAACATAAACAAGTGACCAGAATGTAAGAGAATGCATAAGGGACGGAAGATCAGCTAATGAAGGAACCCGAAGCAAAACCCAGGAAGCAGCACACTGACAAGAGAAAGAAGAAACTGAGATAGGAGTGAACTCGGGTGGTTGGCTAGAGCTTTTGAGATGGGTTTTAGGATACAAAATACGGTAGGCATGCCTTGTCAACTAGAAATGTGATCCTACAACGTAGACATTCCGGAAGAAACGCATGATCACCGTTCCATACTCCGTATAAGAAGAATAGATTACCATGTGCGGATGTGTCATGTACACATGGGAACCTCCGGCACATATTATTGACATGTGACGAACATTTGATCGCGTCACAAATCAGGATTTTTGTCATACATCTCAGAATTTACAAATTTAAATCTCCAGCGCAGACTTAGTATACATTTCCACAATTCTAACTGATTCATTTCCATACCTGATCTGCAAGCGCATTCATTCCCATTGTAAAGCCTGTTCCTAGGCGATTGTTATGCGCCTTCACTAAGTTTAAATTTCTTTCCCATATCCGTCTTCTCTCTGCTTCTGCTTCACTGGATCCATACTCTTTACTGAAGCGACTTTTCCACATCCTCCATTCTTTCTCCAGATTAGCTGATGCTTGTGATAAACAGCAACATGCAAACATCAACAGAAAGTAGATATTCATGGTAAATGCTATGCTGGAGTGTTGAAAGATAAATGAACAGTTAAACATCCATGTACTGGTATTTTGCCTTCTTACTCATTTGCCATATGGCAGTTTTTCCATTTATATAATCTTGACGGATTGAGGTTATTTCTCAAATATAGATAAGACTTTGGTTTGATTTTTCTAGCTGAGCACCTCCCCCTTGACCTATGCTCGTTCGTAATTCCATAAGAGGTTGTAGTAACTCACGATGTCTGTTTGACATTTTTATAGTATTGAACTGTGAGCGGTATCGCATATCACGTAGATCACAACAACTGTGTACAGAGTGCAACTAGGTGTTGTTGATAAGCTAGTACAAGCCCCTTTCCACCAGGTGTTTTATTTTGGTCAAGCGTGTAACGGGTTTACAACCGACTTAAGGAGGATCGCGGGCAAATAGTTTTGACACATCCTACCTGTATCGTTTAACTGTGAACACTTGTGTTGTATATCAATAGGAAAACATGAAAAATGAGCAGTTTTCGTTTTAGATTTTTCTCTACATGCTCGTCAATCCCTAATAGGGCCCACAATTTAGCGATATATTTCTTCATGGAAATGCCGGTAAATGTGAGAATTTGGAGTAAAATCAGTGTCTATTTACAGAAAAGCCATGAGAACACAACGAGTGTACTTTCACGAGTGAAAATGTTATGGCAAGCCGTTTTGGTATTTATTCCTTTATTTTTTATATCAAAAATTCTTTTTTTTATATCAAAAACAAAATGTGTGCCGTTTTGGTATTTAATCGGCTAATTGTTGATATTGATATCAACAATTCTATTTTTGATATCAAAAATTCTTTTTTAATATCAAAAATAGAATTGTTGATATAAAAAATAGAATTGTTGATATCAAAAATAGTATTTTTGATATCAAAAAAAGAATTTTAGATATCAACAATAAACCGTTTATTTTTGATATCAAAAATTCTTTTTTTGATATCAAAAATAAAAGTTTATTTTTGATATACTATTAGTTCTATAATGATTTCTCCCCCGCTATCTACGGGTTGTACTTCCTGTGCAAAGGAAGGTCATTTGCCCACTGTGATTTGGTGACAGCTTCGCACATTCACAATTTGATCGGTGTCTGGTAAAATCATGGCAGGTACAGAATCAATTTTGGATGAAATTAGTCGCACCATACGCTTAGTATTTTTGATATCAAAAATAAATTTATTCCTTTATTTTTTATATCAAAAATTCTTTTTTTGATATCAAAAATAAATGTGCGCCGTTTTGGTATTTAATCGGATAATTGTTGATTCTCTCGCCTCCTGTACATCTGACAATATGGCAAGCCGTTTTGGTATTTATTCCTTTATTCTTGATATCAAAAATTCTTTTTTTGATAACAAAAATAAATGTGCGCCGTTTTGGTATTTAATCGGATAATTCTTAATTCTCTCGCCTCCTGTACAGCCGACAATGCATTTTGTACAACATTTCTAACAACAGCGTTAGCCTGAGTTGGGTTACCCGAATCAGGGGCATTCTCCATTTTTGTTAGCGCCAAACGACGGGTGTTTATAAAATGCGTACAGGGTCGGGACTGAGAAGCGAAATTGTGTAAATCAATAAACAAGGGGAAAATTTCGATTGAATGATAGCCCTTGAATATATGAACAACCAACGACAGAATTTGTGTAATTTGCATTTTGGTTTTTATGTATGGTAGCACTTTTTGAGATGAAGCCAAAGATGGAAGATAAATCTTGATATAAAAAATAAACCGTTTATTTTTGATATAAAAAAAAGAACTTTTGATATCAAAAAAAGAATTTTTGATATCAAAAATAAATGAATAGATACCAAAACGGCTTGCCATAAAATGTCGCGTCTGTAAAACATTCATCCCATAATCGATCAATAAATCTCAACAATTACAGTTTGAGAGAACAAAATTGACCATAGATGAAAATTTAGCTGTATGGCATATGTTGATAATTTGAGCAGAGAATCTTTGTCATAGTATATTTTGTCGAATCAAATAAATCGTGTTTTCTTTTAATTTTTTTTATACAAAAGTGCTTTGAAGAACCTCACCTCCAGTATATGGTGCCGTCGGTACGTTATTGCTAGGGACTCGATGACGTTAAAGGTATCTCTTCCAACATTACGTCGTCACGAAAATTTACCTTGTGAACTACTTTAATGATCAATGGAAAGCAAGCGAAAAACACCAGGTGTTCCCTTGAATGGACTGTCTCTCTCTCTCTGTATGTTTCAATACATACTCCTAACCCTAGACCTAGCCTTAAAGGGAAAGCCAAATGATTCGTTCGTGATTCTGAGTAACATACTGTTGATCGCATGTAGATATTCCAAAAATAATTGCACTATTGCATTCCAATTTTCAATAGATAGAATGTCACACCACATAAGTAGATCTGTTTTCTTGCTGCTATCTAACTAATCGCGGGTGATGCTGCATGTCTTGCACTGAGTAGGCCAAGTTAATCATATGATTAATAAAGCATTGCCTGGGCTGACACTCAATATGCAAAGATCAGGTGACGAAACAAATGTAACATATCCCGTTTGGTTATTTTCCTACGTTAGAGAAAAACATCAATCATGCCTACACGCTTAAAACTAAAGTGTTGAAATAACCCTTTAAGTGTGTCCACACGGACAACACTTAAAGAGCAGTCCCTGTGGACACACTTAAAGGGTTATTTCAACACTTTACGAGGAAGTTTCAACACTTTAGTTTTAAGCGTGTATAATGCGTTTGAAGTCTCTCTGAAGATAATTACGCCATCATCTAGACTGTGTCTAGAATAATACCCAAATATTCAAGACGGGTGACAGGACCTATCGTTTAGTAAAAGCGTACATATTTACGTTAGAAAATGTCCATACTCAAAAAAGTGAATAATTAATCTATTTAAAACCAGTTTTGCTTTCCTAATATTACCAGCCTTCGTGTTATTTGAGAAATTGACAACTCTAGCAGATTACCGTTGGTCACTCCCACGCTATGAGAACGGATTTTGTGGATAGGACAATAAATCATAAGAGTCTATACCACAAGACATCTAGACACTTAAAGCCACAGAACCATCGATTAGACTTCAAGCCAGGATTGTAAAGAAAATTAAATAAGGTGAAGTAGCATTTTCTGTTACATTCCTGTTATTGTTCATAACCCGATATGATTTCACCGAACCAAAAATATGCAATTTATTGGAACCATCTGAACTTGAATCGTGAGTCAAAAATGCTTATTTGGACTAGTCGAAAAGGACGTAGCATAAATCTTGGAGTTCAAGACTCCATTTCATTTCTCAAAACGTATCAATAGATAATACATGCGTCTGGAGTTATTTTTCAAACTACCTTTATGACTTATTCTATCTTCGGCAAAACGATGGAGAATTCGAAAAAATGAACCGACATTGAACAGATGTGGAAATAATAACCAACGGTTACCCACTGAAGTTGTCAATTTCTTAAATAACACAAAGGCTGGTAATCACAGAAAAGCAAAACTGGTTTTAAACAGATCAGTTATTCACTTATTGAGTATGGACATTTTCTAAAGTAACTATGTGCGATTTTAATGATGATATTCAGTGATTATTGGTATCCGTTTACTCGTTGCTCATTCCAAAGCGGGCGGAGAGAGAGTTGTTTAGAGAGCTCTCCCTGATGGTTCCTTGACACATTTGCTTGTCAGCGATCATACAAATGGATGAACGGTTGGGCTCTGTTGGGCTCCATGTATGGTCTAAATCGTTCATGGAATAACTCAACCGCCGAGAACATGTTTCATAAAGCTATCTGTTGTTGAGACTATTGGGTTGTTGAGAGGACGATGCAATGGCATTTAATACTGCAGAGTCCGGGCGTTCGGGTTCTGTACTGGTCACATTATTCGTGATGTCCCCGTTTCGAAACTTTTCACCGTTCTTCGTTCTATATCGGTTTTCTGTAACAATGAACTTACATGATCATCCACGTGACTGTCACGTCCTAAGAAGAGCGTAAAGCTCCGCAAGTAGAAAATCATATCTGATGGCATCTGATGGCTCGAACGAAGCGGATTTTTTATGGTCGTAATAAGTATCCTTTACATAATCATTCTGTTTCTCTTCACTCACGGTTAACGTTATTGTTGGACTCCTATGAGAATTGATCAGCTTTATATGCATGATAATTCCATGAGGAAGCTGATGCAGGTCTGAGTAATTACAAGCGCCTAGTCTGTCCTTCATAATTCAGCCGTCGTCCATTAGAGAATATCCGCGTCCATAATCCAAAGACCTATTCCATATTCCATATAACAGTATTAGCACCAAATTCAAAAAGACAATCATAGTATACATAAACATAGGCTTCTTTCCTGCAAGAGAGAAGCGGTCAACAGTTTTCAATGATGCCGGCAAGACATCATGATGTTCCAAAAATATCAAATCCGTATCGCTGATCAGTATTCTTAATCCATAATATTCGTTGTAAAGTCGTCATCTAAAGAATGATGTATGTCAGTCGCGCTTTGATTGTGACTGTTCATATGAGTACCATGAGGATCTTGAAGTACATGGGTTCATACGGCCCCTAGCCCCGGGTTAAGCGGAATTAGACACAAGTTACCAAACGTTGCGCCATAGATCTTGCACGTTACATGCGTACTTTGCTATCAGCATGTGATATGTAACGCCAAATTTGAGAAACTTTGAGTGGTGGCGCTTGGTGGAATAGCCCTGTTTTATAAGTTTCTGCAACAATGTTTTGTGACGTTGATTAAAATCGTCACATTTAACACAGGATCTAGCAAATGCTACTAAGCGAGATATGTATACGCCATATGCAGGTAACTATATGCCAGTAACTCTGACATTCCGTGCGACGTACTTGAGCCCAAACAGGCAGTAATGCTCACAGGTAGACCTAAACACGCCCACTGGGTTTAAGATTGACAATTGGTCTCGGGAACGTTTACGAACTCCTTGATATCATAGATCAGAGGCTGGCATATCTTGCTTGAATTTCTCATTAAAAATATCTATGTGAAATTTGGCAACACAATATATCAGCAGCATATAGGTATTCCAATGGGTACTAATTGTGCACCCCTGTTGGCTGACCTGTATCTGTTCTCTTATGAATATGACTATATGCAGGCGCTTTCAAAAATCGATCCATTCAAAGCCCGTTCCTTCTCATTCACCAAACGCTATATAGACGATCTTCTCGCTGTGGACAATCTCTATATAAATGACGCAGTGAAGGATATATATCCACCTTCACTGGATTTGAAGGAAACTACAGACAGCCCTACAGGCACATCATATTTAGATCTATATCTCTATAAAAATGAAGCGGGCATTCTCTCTCGTCCACTTTATGACAAAAGAGATGATTACAATTTCGACATCGTAAACTATCCCTTACTGGACAGTAATATTCGAGTGGGACCTGCATATGGCGTATACATATCTCGCTTAGTAGCATTTGCTAGATCCTGTGTTAAATGTGACGATTTTAATCAACGTCACAAAACATTGTTGCAGAAACTTATAAAACAGGGCTATTCCATCAAACGCCTCCGCTCAAAGTTTCTCAAATTTGGCGATACATATCGCATGCTGATAGCAAAATACGAACGTAGCGTGCAAGATCTATGACGTTTCGTAACTTGTGTCTAATTCCGCTTAACCCGGGGCTAGGGGCCGTATGAACCCATGTACTTCAAAATCCTCATGGTACTCATATGAACAGTCACAATCAAAGCGTGACTGAGATACATCATCCTTTAGATGACGACTTTACAACGAATATTATGGATTAAGAATACTGATCAGCGATACGGATTTGATATATTTGGAACATCATGATGTCTTGCCGGCATCATTGAAAACTGTTGACCGCTTCTCTCTTGCAGGAAACAAGCCTATGTTTATGTATACTATGATTGTCTTTTGAATTTGGTGCTAATACTGTTATATGGAATATGGAATAGGTCTTTGGATTATGGACGCGGATATTCTCTAATGGACGACGGCTGAATTATGAATGACGGACTAGACGCTTGCAATTTGATATACTCGTTCTGGAATTGTATCGGATGATCAAACAGTACCCACGTGTTTCCTACATTAACTATGCTGCCATCGTCCAAATATAATTTCCAGTCAACAATCGAGGTACAAGGCAGATATAAAATGAAATAAATATTAAGACGTAGTTCTAAAATAGGGTCCACATTCACAGCAGGTCATCATGTTCTATAGCCAAAAACAAGTATTCTGCTCTTGGTTGAAGTTCCAAGACTAAATCACTTTTCCCAATTCAAAATAGTCCTTGAGGTGTATATGCCAAATATTTTTGGTGTGGAGGAGTCATTGAGAGTTGCCACTTGTATATTTCTAAAAAATTAGAAAAAATTCTCGAAAATGATTCTATCCCATAACCATTTACACAAAAGGCACATTTCGCCTTCTATCGTTCGCCCCAATAGCACAACTACACAGGATAGGTGGCGAACGATGCGATTCCACATTGGTTACTCTTGTTTCTGGACATATAGATATACCCGGCCATACCCCAGTTCACACCTGTTAAAGAAGGAAAAATGTTTGATAAAATCAGATTGAGACTGTATTACATCCGTCACTCCAGCAAATGCATTATTTGTAGTGCAATCAACCAGTCAATTGTCTGTATTCGGTCCCTAAGTACCGTTCCCCTACGTCACCAGAATAAACATTGAATAAATCATTCAGTTACAGGATGAAAGATTTCTCTGTATAGATAAAGAGATTCGACGATTAAAAATCGAGTACAACCCACTTCGAGCAATATGCGTATATACAGAGTATGTTTTTTTTTCATATTTACAGTAGACTTACCCCAACTGTTCTTACAGATCCAAAAGTCGTTTCCAGAACTGTCTGTGCCGTAACCTACAAGCTGGAGGACATGATCCAGTTGAGTTGAGCTGCAGGCAGGTTCGTTATAGATACCAGATTGGTATAGCTCGAAGGACGGGTGACTGGCATCGATAGCTACAGAAATGGGCACCTTCAGTAATGCCAGTTGTAGGGCAGTTTCGTTACCTTTTAGAACCATAGCACCTCCACTGACCTGGAAAAGACGATTTAAACCACTGAAACTATTGGTAATTAAATATATTGGAACGAATTGCTGCATGGTTGTAAAACGAAGTGAATTGAAATTTTCGTATAATAGAATTGTGTTTACAGATTAGTCCTTCAAACGCCACGCTGCATGTCAAAATTGCCAGAAGAAATTAACCGACGAGAAGAAATCCATGAAGAAGAAACGTTCAAATACCGGGACATCATCGCAGCCCCATTTATAGTCAGCCTGTTTGAGAACTTATTAGGAGCTATAAATCTTCGTACATGATCAGGATATCAGCTTCACTGTTTCCAGTGTGAATTACCGCCAATGTTTCACTGTTGCCCAATGTCAACATTTTAGAACAGTCTGTTCGAGCAAAAGATCTAAGTTCACCCATTATAGGAATGATAAGATAACTGCTTCCATTGTCCACAACCAATTCGGTTTTCTTGAGAAATTATATCTTCCCGCATATTCCATGTGACTTCTTGTTTCTGACCTGCACGGCGGAGCTCAAGCACATATTTGAGCAGTAAGTGATAGTTTTTCTGATCATGTTATTGAACTCGCCAACGAAATTCAAAATATACCTGTATAATCCTCGTAAATATTTAAGAGGGCGTTCGCCAGGGTTGTGTGCTCTCAACAGACCTAAAGATAATATGCACTAATTACCTCATCTACAGGCTCAATAAATCTGGCTATATGCCAACCGAAGGTAATATTCATAGCCTAAAACACGCCAATGACCAGAGCAAAACCAATGCCATCAGTCAAAAATTGTCAACTAGACAACGACGAAATGCCACACTTGAATTCACCATAGCTGGCATTGTAATTAACTTGGACACGTTAAAACAGGAGAGATTGGAGCTGATGTGTGCCCAAAGTACATATCAGTAGCTCATTCTAAACTTCCATCTCAATGTCTTCATTTGGTTATACATTTATATCGTTCTCCGGTCGACCTCGGTCTACATTCCTTACTCAAACCCCGTCTTATGAACACTTAGAGAGTCGTGTGCTAACTAATGTGCTCTGGAATAAATAACATTAATTGCCTGCATTCGGTTCTCTCAAGCTGCCTGTTGAGTACAACATGTATGGAAATGTCCTCGCACTTTCCATGTTTGCGTCAGCGTGGTGTGGAAGATTTCAACAGGTCCCAGTCGCTAACGAAATGGAATGTAGAGAAGAGCTGTGTCGTTACTGAACTGTGTCGCTCAAACGGCTTCATACATGCTGCTCGCCAATCGCCGAAGCTTATACCTAGTTCTGTAGTATGGTGCATGCGACCCAACAGTCAAATTTACAGCTAGCGGCAGTAAAACTAACTTTGGCCGAAACAACTGGCGATTCCCCCCTGCCTCTTTGACCAAACGCTCGCTTTCAAATGCCTGCTATAAACAATGTACGGAAACAGGGTGTGCTCGTTTTCAGATGAAAGATTCACCATCCAGAACAAGTTCATCTGCATCTGCTTGGAAACAAGTATTATTCCACATGTTTAGGTGACAGACATATCGATTTTATGGAGATAACATAGATCCATGCAGTCGGGTCAAGACACTATACAGTTTCCTATTAGTGGTATGACTATGACGCTGATAATATTTTAAGTCGATTGAACAGTGAGTTTACTTACTGTTGCCACCTGTGTACAAGAGGGGTTGTTACACGGAGATTTTTTGTATTCCACTGCCCTACATAGACCACCAATATTGTGAATACACTCAAAAGATGAGTTGCTCAGGAATGGGCCGGAAGTACAGCAGTCGCTCGCTTCTTGGACACTCAGGAAAAAGCGATAACCAATGTTAATGGCATGGTAACTCTCCACACATTCTGCACAGAAAGCAATAAAACATTCGGCATTAAAAGCGGTATACTACATTATCGTATCGGTACTGGTACAGCGAAGCAATCCATTGCTAACACTCTACTACAGAGATTATATTATGTATTCCATGGGGGTATTGCAACGATCTGGACGATCTTGTATTGGTTACTTCCCGAATCGGGCCTTACAGTGTGTTAAATGCCGTTATTTTCATCTGACGACGATACAGCTCACTAATCTCCAGTGTACGAGTTGTCACAGCGAAACAGCTCACCAATTACCAATATACGAGTTGTCAGAGCATTTCCATCATAGCTCTCTAGATTTGTATCTAATACCGCTTATGCCGGTGCTAGGGGCCGTGTGGTCATATCATCCAAGTTGCCACATGAACAGGTACAATAAAAGCATACCTGAGATAGAACACATATCACGAATCGTTAAGGTTCTTGGTATGTGCTTTAGAATAGGTTAACCGGAAGATTATCCTGTGAAGTCATGTGACTCTGTCAGTATGTCGGCACCTCTTCCCACTTCCCTTATATGTGGTGTAAGCTTAGAGGTATACATGAACACTTTCGGTAGGAATGAAGTAGACCCATATCTAAAACATTGTCGGAACTGCCGAGCGGACATCTACAAGGGGGACTGAGTTACGGCTCGGACGGCCCAAGCATGAATTTCGTTTAAATCTCCATATGTTATCATGATGCATCGAAATCGCCTGCCTGACTGAAAAATAAACTACTAACGCGGACAATCGTCGACTGGAAATTTATCCATTAAAGCTCACACAGGTATGTTGGATGTGCTGATGATCAGTTTTAGCATTGAACGTGTCGCATTTAAAGAAATATAGTCCCAGTGACGTCATGGTTTGTTTTCTTCACTGTCAGAATATAGTCCCAGTGATGTCATGGTTTGTTTTCGCCACAGTCAGAATATAGTCCCAGTGACGTCATGGTTTGTTTTCTCCACTGTCAGAATATAGTCCCAATGATGTCATGGTTTGTTTTCGCCACAGTCAGAATATAGTCCCAGTGACGTCATGGTTTGTTTTCTCCACTGTCAGAATATAGTCCCAGTGATGTCGTGGTTTGTTTTCGCCACAGTAAGAATATAGTCCCAGTAACGTCATGGTTTGTTTTCGCCACAGTCAGAATATAGTCCCATTGATGTCATGGTTTGTTTTCGGCACTGTCAGAATATAGTTCCAGTGACGTCATGGTTTGTTTTCTTCACTGTCAGAAAAAAGTCCCAGTGATGTCATGGTTTGTTTTCGCTCAGTCAGAATATAGTCCCAGCGACGACATGGTTTGTTTTCGCCACTGTCAGAATATAGTCCCAGTGACGTCATGGTTTGTTTTCGCCACAGTCAGAATATAGTCCCAGCGACGACATGGTTTGTTTTCGCCACTGTCAAAACATAGTCCCAGTGACGTCATGGTTTGTTTTCTCCACTGTCAGAATATAGTCCCAGTGTCGACATGGTTTGTTTTCGCCACTGTCAGAATTGAACGCAACAAAACAAGGGTGGTGAAAAATGATGCCGGAGTAATGACAAGAAATCATATGACCCCACAGGCAAATATATTAACTGCATATTTTTAAAACCATCACAAGAACCAAAACTGATCCCTGTGATGATTTGTATCCCAGCCACGCTCCATTGCAGTTGTTCATGTAGACCTCTTGAATGACATGACCACACCGACTTGAAAGGTATTAGATGCAAATATGTATGAACGATGATGTATTATCCCTATCAAGTCATCTGATGGAACATCGATAGATGGAAGAAGCGGCCCAAACGAGAAAGTATTAATAGAAGTCACATAACCTCGTAATATTATAGTATGGAGTCCACGTCGTATTGTATTGAAAATAATACTTATTTGTATTTTTCGCATGGCAACACTCTTCTGGATCTGTAATTGCACTATTTCTTCAGAATCGGTGATTTTCGATTCCTAATTCGTTTTAATATTTTATTGATAGTGCCAGTATTCCCAAAAAATATTCCAAAATATTTCCTCGACAGGAGTAACACATTTTCAGCCAATTTCAAAACCTTTCCCTTTCCAGCCAGCTTTCCGTAACGTACCATATAACACAAGGCTAGACATTTTGACCCACCGCTTACTTTGACGGGCACAGTTGAACACCACTCCGATTCGCATGTGATGTATGTGAAGATAGAAGCTGAGCAAGAGACGAACATTTTTACAATGGATGACACCACGATAATGTTCTCCATTGTATGCATTTGAATATGAAATATATAGAAGGCATCAAGTAGGAGATCAAGACCGAGTGATTGATGTAACTAAGTTTGGTGTCCTGACATTCGTTCAATTAGGCCTATCCACTCTACGGCAGAACTAGGATAGAACAAGGTGGCGAGGTGACGCGAAATTCGGACAGCAAAACATACCGCACATCTATAAATGTATACTACGCTAAAGCATTTCAAACTTTTTGGTGATTTTTTTCGCGTTCCCCATGATTTGTCAGTCGTTTTTTGACAGATAGATGAATGCGCATTATACATTACCTGTTATAACAATAGCTACGTCATCCCCTGTCTTCCCTTCATCCATCACCGGGGAGATAACTCCTTTATCCCTCCAGTCGAATGATGGTGGAGCAAACCATTTCCCGGAGAAGATCTCGTGTTGTTCTTCACTTTCGCCAGAGGTCATCGTTTCGATTGGAGCTCTTCTGGGTGGTGAATCCTGTGTAGAGTTCAATAAATCAGAACAATATAATTGCATGTTTTCAGATTCTTTTCGCCTTATATCCGGCAAAGTTGGACGTAAATGTCTGTATGTCCAGTGGCTAAGAACCTGAAGAGTAAGGATTTGTGAGAAATATTATTTCATGTCAGTAGCATGATATCCAATCATTATACATCTGGAATGAAGTCAGAATATTAGCTTGGATTACCCACAATTCGTGTTGTTAGCCAGATACCATTAAAGTAACGTACCATGTCAGTATAGACTGTATTCCCTCAGCCAAAGCTTAGGTACGGTTCATGTAACTATTTAGTTTAACGTCAAAGAAAGAGTATTTTATCAGGTGCAATTTTGTTCAGATAAAAACGGGCTGTCCTATACTTGTTAGAATGGCTGTGAAGTGGGAAAATGTCGTTCCTTCTGCAGCTACACTATCAAAAATATGATGGACTCGGATTTTCCCATCACTATACGGTATAATTTGATATGTGTCACTTCAAAGTGCAAATCCTGCCCGCATAATAACTTATCTGAACAAATATGATACTATTCATATGTACGGGTAACAGCTATGTACATACAGCATGCAAACATCTTTATGACATACTTTGGTGTCTTAGGGCATTGCTTCAATTTATTTAGTGTAAACTAGGAAACAACGCTTCTTAATCAGCTACTCTATCAAACATATGAGGGACTCAGGGCGATCATTTTAGGTAGACATATTATTACTATTCAGATGTAACAGTTATGTACATGTGTACTATACAACAATCTCCAGGCATACTTTTTCAGGTTTTACAGGTTCGATGTCGTTCTCTGTGTAATATTTCTCACGCTCAGCACTTTGCCTAAAAGTAAAAAATCCTTCAAGAATATCATTATCTAGATATCGAGTTATACAATGAAAATCATGTGGATTAAGAATATTGATCATCGATGAAGATTTGATATTTGGAAGATCATGATGTCTTGCCGGCATCATTGAAAACTGCTGACCGCTTCGCTCTTGCAAGAAATGTTTCTTCATTCTTTGAATGTTTTTGTTCAATTTGGTGATAAAGCTGTTAGATGAAGTTGGCCTTGTGTCTTAACCCGGGGCTAGGGACCGTATAAACCCATGATCCTCATGTTGTTCATATGAAGTCACAATTAATGCATGACTGAGATACACCATTCTCTAGATAACGACTTTACAACGAACATCATATGGATTAAGAATACTGATCAGCGATAGGGATTTGATATTTTTGGAACATCATGTTGTCTTGTCGGCATCATTGAAAACTCACTGTTGACCGCTTCTCTTTTCCAGGAAACTTGCCTATGTTTATGTATACTGTGATTGTCTTTTTTGAATTTGGTGCTAATGTTGTTATATGGAATAGGCCTTTGGATTATGGACGTGGATATTCTTTAATGGACGAAGGCTGAATAATTAATGACGGACCAGACGATTGTAATTTGTATTATGGATGCTGAAATATTGAATGACGGACTAGACGCTTGTTTCTGAATATTAATAGTCTGTATGTTTGCAAAATTTACGATCTATATCAGTGGCTACTAATCTACAATTGACTGTCGACCTACTAGTACCGTATAGGTGAATAATCTATATTATCAGATTGATCTCCTAATCGTTCCTGATTACTGATACACCGGATAGAAATGTGCTAGTATAGGCGACATGCCCGTGTGTTTGTCTCGTTCAATATATCTTTACCGATAAATGCACAAAATGATATGATAATATAACCCTTCTGAATGCACATCCATCTAATTCCAGAATACGGGTGACAATTTTGTCATTAGCGGATAAACAAAAAGTGATGAAAGCCTAATATATACGCACAATTAAACAATGAATAAACTAAGAAGTTATTATACATGAGCAATCTTTCTCCCTTATGTATCTAGCATCACCTGTGTGTTTATACCAGTAACAGTTATGATGTGAGTGTCCATACCTGATCAGCAAACTTATTCATTTCCATTGTAAAGCCCACACCGGGACGATTGTTGTGACTCTTGACCAACTCTAAATTCCTTTCCCATATCAGTCTTCTCTCGCCTTCTTCCATGGGTTCAAATTGTTTATTATAACGGCTTTTCCACTCACTCCATTCCTTTCCTAAATCTTCCGAGGCTTGTGACAAACAACAGCAAGCAAACATCAAGAAAAGATAGATATCCATGTTGGTATGTTGGCGGATTATAATGAATATATCAGCAAGATAATTTGTCGAGCGAAATGTTAATTTTTATGTGTGTGACTTCTTATGCCTTTCAAATCACATGGCTGGCCTACATATGCAATAGTCATCCGACAGGTATATACCTTGGTATATGATGTACTGTGCTGTTACACGCCTATTATTACCGGTATTATTTTTTCACCTTTTGCACGTGATTTACTGAGGATATGTGAAGATAGTGAACATTAGGATTGATGGAGAAGGAACTGACTCGTCAACACACTTGCTTTGGATCATGTATTACTTTACAACAACTTCTGTCCCTGATTACACATGCAAATGCATTGCTTGGATTTTGTGCGGTATATGCCTACTCGTGAGATCGGGGGTTATATGTAGCAACCGCTAATGATAAAATTGTCACTATTGCGACAATGAGCAACCGAGAATATCACCATCTAGGGTAAAGCATAGCTACACAATCTGTGATTGCAGAAACATTTCTTCACGCAAATTACTCTTGAGGGTTTATTCAACAAAGACAAAAAGTTTCTCAGGAAAATAAACATTGCACTTCCGACCACTCACACCGCATATATACGCCCAAATACATAATATACCACACACAGCCAAAATCCGTAGCTGGTTTCAAAAGTTGTACGACCAAACATTTTTTCACGGTTTTAAGACTGCTAGAGTTAATAAAACGAGTGCTCATTCACCCCCATGGCTCATTCACCCCCATGGGTTCATTCACCCCATGGGTTAGTTTATAGGGATAAGGAAATCGCGTGCCCTTTCTATACTACTCATCGCGCATGCGCAGTCGACCCTTTCTACTGAAGGGTGCAAGCCTGGCCCATGGAATCTGAGGTAGCGAAAACCCCAGGTCTCTCGCTCCACCATATCCCGCGCCACACCTATAGGGATAGGGAGATCACATGCCCTTTCTGTACTACTACTCATCGCGCATGCGCAGTCAACCCATTCTACTGTAGGGTGCAAGCCTGGCCCATGAAATCTCAGGTAGCGAAAACCCCACGTCTCTCGCCCCACCCTATCCCGCGCCACGCTGTGCAGTGAGTCAAGCGGAGGAGGGGGAGGAGTAGGAAGAGTCGGACACGCCACAGATTATACTAGGGAGATGATTTCGGGGAAAATATTGTGCTGCTATTTCAGAAATATTCCAGCGATAAATTTGTGCGGATACTCAAACTGTGTATAACGGAAGAACTTGCGGTTACTTTAGATCATTCTCTACACTCTACAATGCAATTCTTTATCGGGATCTTAGTGACCACATTAATCCATTTAAACACATGTAATCTTAGCGTTCAAAATATAACAAAAATACTATCAATAAGGGTTATCATTCAGGGGTGTCTTTGAGTTGCTTGAGTTTGAATAATACCAATCCATACTATAATTGTACGACCCCTATCGATCTCTTCGCTTTGGATAATCCCTACACAGAGGGGGCACCACGAAAATTATATATCCACATTCACTGGATTTAGAGGGAAAGACCGATAGGCCATATTTTTATTTCCCTATTTATTAAGAAAAAAAGTCACGATACTCAATCACAGACCTTGTAAAACTCTATATAGAAATATAATTATCTGTATACTGTTACAAGAGCTTCAGCTTCTATTTTGCATCTTCCATGCGCATCTCTTTCGAAATATAGTTTATCGAATAATCTTTCAAAGCTCTACGTAACAGCTCGTTAGCAAGACTGTAGCTTGTGACAAGGTAAAATGATATTTAAAAATCGATTTATTTACATGCTATTTGAGTTTATCATACCGTATTTAAGTTCCGTAAAACAGATGTTTCAAATAACGCTACCTAAATACTATTGGTATGGATGAACAGTAGTGGTAAAAGGAGAGTACTGCGCGAGGATGGCCGTCAGATTAATCAAATGGGTGCCGCCAACGTACCGCCAAGTGCCGCCAACATTGGCTTATATAAACACCACGAGCAAACGAATATTATTGCTTCAAAGTTATGTTTATTTCAATAGCGCGCATAACAGTTCGTCTATATCATCATAAGTTTCTGTCTTTTTAAACCTATTATTAATCATTTCCTAATAATTAAACGTAAAAATCATCGACCTATTAAACGACGCGAGAAAACCGATAATATGGCGTGATCAACATGTATCAATTTCGAGATATTATGATCTACTCCCGTTCAGTTCTGCAAAACGCGATATAAACATATTTTTTTTAATTCAATACTCTGATATAAAGAAATAAACTAGAAGACAGTAATTCCTTTTAGAAATATAATCGCCGGCATTGTAAATACATGTGCGGACGACCTGGCTTAAATTTGCAAGCTACTCCCAACACGCTGACAATACCCCTTTAGAAACTCGACTGGGAAAACGGTTGGTTGGTTGGTTGTTTGAATTTTAACGTCACACCTAACCTTATTGGTCACACGGCGACGATGACCCAAACAAACATACCCTAACAAAACCCCAATCCTAACAAAAACTCAACCAAAACTACAAAAAAAAAAAAAAAATGAATTTCGAATTTTGAAAATTAGGCTCTACAGACACTGATCACAATGGATCCTCAGAGAGCCCAATCTGTTTGGTACTTTAATCTACCTCCTGTGCCACACATACATGGTATGGTAAACCATGCTGCCCTAAGCTGCTGCCCTAAGCTGGGAAAACGGACAACTAGCGTTCACTACGTACCGGAATCGGAATGACGACGTTAACGTATGGTAAGCCAAACATTATATTTATTATTTTCTTGTAATTTGGTAGTGTGATTTCTTTATAATTACCTTGATATGATATTACAACAATTTATCTTAAATATCGTGGAAAAATATGAATCTTTTCAAAATGATTAATTCATATGTGCCAATATATTCATACCAATAATACTAACTGTTGAATATGGATACTTATTTTTCCCCCTTTTGTTCAGCGATATAATGCCGATGTGAAAGAAACGGTGGTTCCCAGAGACCAGTGACCGGTTTCCTATGCTTTAACTAGGGCGGGCTGTGATATCCAAGTGATCCTTTCCAGATGTCAGTATCCGGGCTGGGTTAAAGCATAGCAAGCGGGCACTCATATCTGAGGGACCACCGTGTCCGTCACACCGGGATCCAGTATACGGGAAATCGGGACTACGGATCCGATTATAGATAGAAGTGGATCGGCGAATGTAACAGCTCAACAAACCGCACCAGTCCGCCCAATTAGTTCAAATATATCGGCCGGACAGAATGATACACCTCAACCAACCTCACCAGTCATTACAATTAGTCCAAATATATCAATTTCAGTCCCGATGGCTCCAGTTATAAAAATGCTTCATCACCACCTGATGCAGAGTGAGAAATCTGTTTTTCTCCTTTTACTAGTTCATTATACATTTAATTTTAACATAAATTTAGTGTTTATTTAGTATAGATTTGTAATATAGATTTTGTCTATTAATAATTTCAATCCATTACTCTAAATACTAGATAATGGGAATATCTATTTATTCGTTTTCTTTTATTCACTTACGTAGGCCCCTAATAGCCGAGTTATGAAGATAGTTCCCGGAATCAGATTCAATAGGCGACAGTTCCACCGATCAATGTTTACAACCGACAACACCGGATTCTCCAATATTATCATTAACAGAACAGATATATTATCCAGTATCACCGGCTGTTGAAATTATCACATCGGTTGATGGAGACGCACGGCTTCCAGTTACTACAAAAATATTAGGACAGACTTGAACATCAACCGATGAAAACTCTCCCCGAAGCGGTGTTAAACGTGTTGGAGATCCCTGAGGATGCCGACACTGGCTTTATTCTCGGAGTAGATCTAGAATATCCGCGGTATAGTATGCAGAATGAGAAGCTCATTAACCTTCACGATCTTCAAGGCGACTTTTCTCTCGTTCCATAAAATTCAAAGGTAACCAATGGTATGCAATCGTCATATTCTCAATCACTGAAGGAAAAACTCCCAATTAGAAGGTCAGCTCGTGCAGAAACTCGTCCCCAATCTATCAAATAAGTACAGTTACGTGTTGCATTACCATAACTTGAAGTTTTTATTCAACCACAGCATGAAATTGGCTCGCATTCATCGTGCTATTCAATTCAAGCAAAGTAACT
>JAVTVY010016692.1:0-69218 GCA_036873755.1 Hanleya hanleyi
TCCACCACGGAAGCCTTGGTCTCGTTGTACGTATGGAAGAAGAAGACCTTCTGTTTCTTGAGAAAGGCTTGGAACGGTCTGTTGAAGAATTCCGTGCCTTCGTCGGTTTGCAAATACAAAGGTTTGCGCCTGCTCTTGAAGATGTCTTTGAACGCCGCTATGAGATTCGCCCCCGTTTCCGTCCGGATGGGAACCACCCACGCATACTTGGATAGGATATCGATGCACGTCAAGATATACCGATTCCCATCGTTGTGTTTGGCAAAGGCGCTCATATCGACCAAATCCGCTTGCCACTGGGCATCTATTCCTCCCACGATGACCCGGTTCCGTAGAAAATGGCGACGGACAGATCGATGTAAGGCATAGGTGTCTTGTTTTCTTAACCAATCTCGGACTTGGGCACGTTGTATCCCCTGGGGTTTGGCCGCTCGATAGAGAGCCGACAATGCACTATAGGCCGCCGGACTGTCGGGACTTCAGTATAAGTTATCCAACACCTTCTCCCAGCGCTTCATGGTGACAAACTGATGATGGACCCTGGCTCTATCGTTTATTTATAACGGGTATATCTTGGGCCGGAGTTTCTTTCTGATTTTCTTCATTGGCTTCCACAGTGTCCATGGTAAATGACCAGTCCAACTCGTCTGATGACCGCTTGATAAGCACTTGATCCACATCTACTACGGCATCTTCCAATGCAGACCATAGATCGGGGTGAAGGGTAAAATGCACTGTACCTCCATCTAGCCGAGCCAATTGAGCAAAGAAAGGGCCGCGTCGGATGTACACATCGTGACACAAGTGGATGAGGTCGCCGTCCAGTTCACCAGACAACACCCGTTTGAATTTGGTCCAGCCCTCCCGGACAGACGAATGTGGGCCGGGCACGGTTGTGTAGGGTCCGCATCACAGATGTCTCCCACCTCCTCCATGATATCGACCTTATCCGCATACACGTGCAGGAAAACCTCGGGGGTCAAGCTGAGATACGCCAGTATTATATGCTCCGCCATGGTCAGTACGTGAATGGTACCAGAGTTGACTGTCTCCCGTATTTATAGGGACAACCCCGTGAGATCAAAAGGATCAGGTGGTCATGTCACTGGGCTGACTGAGTCTAGCCGGGTAATCAATGGCATCGTCGTCGGGTTCATGGCTAGACAGTTGTTCATTGGGTTCTGTCGCTGCTTCTCTCAGGGCACGAGCCCACTCCAACTCGTCTGATGACCGCTCGTCCGGTGTAAACAGCTGGTCCACGATAGGCACCACTTTCTCGAAGGCTATCCACTGATCGGGGTCTAGGGTGAAGCTTCGCGTAGGGTCTTGGTAGCGGCCCAGCCGTGGCAAGAAGGGTCCACGGTATACGTAGATGGCATTGTCTATGTGGATGAGGTGTCCATCGAGCTCGCCGCTCAACACCCGTTTAAATTTGGTCCAGCCGTCACGGTGTAGCGTAACCGTATTCGATACGGTCTCAGCGGGCGACCAGCAAACATCTCCACGGTCTTCCACGAGGGTGACTTTATCTTCATAGACGTGTAACCCCACCCGGGGTGTAAGGGGAAGGATGGCTCGTAGGACTGGTGACATGCTTGCTCCAATGACGATCGTTGAATGACACACACTCTGTCTGATCCTCGTATTTATAGTCAGGTGCCACTGTCAATACCACAGCGCCAGGGTCAATAGGGGACAGACTATTGTGAGGCCAACCAGCCGTCGCTGGTTCCGGCGTGAGCGCTCGTGGTCCATAGCCCGAGCATCAAGGATGGCTGTCGTAGTCCAGTAGTGGTGAGTGATGGCACACCTCTCCATCGAGTGCACTCTGACGAGGACCGCTTCTGTGAACTCGTTCAGGATCTGGCGTCGCCCCTCGTTGTCGTCGCCATCTGCAAACATGGACCGGACCACTGATCGGTAACCCGTGAGTGAATTAACCACGGTGGCATGCTGTAAAATGCGAGTCGCATAGGGCTGGATCTCCGTCATGGCTCTGCAACCGTAGAAATGAAGGTGTGGGATCCAGAGGGACGTGTTTTATAGACCATGTCACACATGCGCGCCTAGATGTAGCTCTACGGGTGTAGTCCGTGATACGTACTATTCTGATGGGTTATGTGGCTCCTATAGAGATAGTACCTTATCGACAATGGGGACTACTTGTTCCAAAGCCGTCCATAGATCCGGGTCCAGGGTAAAACCACCGTCGTTCAGACAGAGGAGTCGAGCGGAAAAGGGACCGCAGAAAATGTAGACGTCGTCACACAGGTGAATGCTATCACCATGCAGGTCACCCAACAACACCCGTTTCAAGGTAGTCCATCCGATTTGGGTTCAGTCATACACCAACACGTAAGTCCGCTATCGATGAGGTCCACTCGTTTGGGGTACAACAATAGGGTGTAGCCAGGTGTAAGCCTCCGGGTAGCCACAGTCCCTTCTTTCACCTCGGGGTGTAGTAAGTCATCCACCTCGGGGAGTACATCTCTCAGTGCCATCCATAAGGGTGGACAGAGTGTGATATAGGTACCTCCACTCTGTTCCAACCGGGGAAAAAGGGAATCCTCTCCAGCAGTGCGTATGTGCACGCCGACTTCCACGTGCATGAAATCCCTTTCGGGCTCTTTTCCCTGTAACAATCGTGTCAATAGAGTCCAGCCTGATAGCGATAACAAAATCTTCACCTTCTGCGGTACGTCTTGGACCAGCTCCAGGTGATCGTCATTGACGATGAGGGTGACGTCGGACGTCAGTTGGAATAACGCAAGCTCTGTTCCGCTCGCTGCCATGGTGGGGAATGAAAAGCGAACGGTGAGAGAGGCGGCTTTATAGTGTACCTGTTGGGTAGGGTTTTATACACCGTGCGTGGCACTTGTTATACTCGCTTGCGCCATAAGGTCAATAAGGTTAGAAATGCGCTTTTTTCTACTACGCCCTGTGACGGCCCTTCGTGAATGGGCGTAACCTGTGAACATCATAGGAATGCATGTACTAACCTGTCTGTGGGGACTCAATGTCGTTCACCTTCGTGTCTTGCCCTCGACTTGGGGATAGTTGAACTGAGTGTGCTAAAAATAGATCACCAGCTAACGTGCTATAAAAGGGAAGCGGCCTTGCCGTTTCATCAGACACTCTGTCAACCACCAAGATGTTCACTTGCACAACTTGCCAGAAGCAGTTTACCCGTCTAGATAATTTACGACGCCACGAGGCCTCCACCCACAACGATGCACGGTATACTTGTATAACCTGCGCACGGTCATTTAATCGGGGGATCATTTACTGCGCCACGAACGCTCATTCCACGAGGGCGCGACGGAACAATGTAAGGATTGTGGTCAACTCTTCAAACAACGCAATCAGTTAAAACGGCATGAGCGTTTGATTCATGGTCCGTCACCACGTTTTGGCGACAACTTCCTACTGAAGAGGAGGCGCGGAAGGTCAGACCCACTGAAGATAAGCCCGGGAAGACGAACGCCACTGGTGATGCGATGACGGAGAGCCCGCCTATACCCACAGTTGGGAAGAGCCTGGATTTCCGGCCGGACCCCACCGTTACGGTTTCGATTACAAGCGTCTAGTCCGTCATTCATAATCCAGCCGTCGTCCATTAGAGAATATCCGCGTCCATAATCCAAAGACCTATTCCATTTTTCACATAACAGTATTAGCACCAAATTCAAAAAGACAATCATAGTATACATAAACATAGGCTTGTTTCCTGCAAGAGAGAAGCGGTCAACAGTTTTCAATGATGCCGGCAAGACATCATGATGTTCCAAAAATATCAAATCCGTATCGCTGATCAGTATTCTTAATCCATAATATTCGTTGTAAGTCGTCATCTAAAGAATGATGTATCTCAGTCACGCTTTGATTGTGACTGTTCATATGAGTACCATGAGGATCTTGAAGTACATGGGTTCATACGGCCCCTAGCCCCGGGTTAAGCGGAATTAGACACAAGTTACGAAACGTAGCGCCATAGATCTTGCACGCTACGTTCGTATTTTGCTATCAGCATGCGATATGTATCGCCAAATTTGAGAAACTTTGAGTGGAGGCGCTTGGTGGAATATCCCTGTTTTATAAGTTTCTGCAACAATGTTTTGTGACGTTGATTAAAATCATCACATTTAACACAGGATCTAGCAAATGCTACTGAGCGAGATATGTATACGCCATATGCAGGTCCCACTGGAATATTACTATCCAGAAATTGTCGAAATTGTAATCATCTCTTTTGTCATAAAGTCGACGAGAGAGAATGCCCGCTTCATTTTTATAGAGATAGAGATCTAAATAAGATGTGCCTGTAGGGCTATCTGTAGTTTCCTTCAAATCCAGTGAAGGTGGATATATATCCTTCACTGCGTCATTTATATAGCGATTATACACAGCGAGAAGATCGTCTATATAGCGTTTGGTGAATGAGAAGGAACGGGCTTTGAATGGATCGGTTTTTGAAAGCGCCTGCATATAGTCATATTCATAAGAGAACAGATACAGGTCAGCCAACAGGGGTGCACAATTAGTACCCATTGGAATACCTATATGCTGCTGATATATTGTGTTGCCAAATTTCACATAGATATTTTTAATGAGAAATTCATACATCGAACATTTTCTGGACGAGCCCATAAATGTTCCTAGCGATCTCTTACCCGAAGATCATCCAGACAGTGACATCTCTCGGCGCCATTGGTCCATGACACGGCACTGTTTCCACCGTCATCGCGCTATTCAAGATATCTACAATTTCCCACTGACCAACCTCACCCGTCTACGCAGCTACGTGGAAACCATCTTCAATGACCAACCTACGGCCTTCACATTAAATGTAGCATTTGGGTACATCTTATGCCATAAGGTGACAGGTGAATTGCGCTATTTCTATTCCAGTGCCATCCACCCAGTGTACGACCAACCGTTTACCATCAATGACCGGAGGTCACTAGAGATGATGCTGGACCAAGTGGAACAATTGGATTACAAGCGTCTAGTCCGTCATTCATAATCCAGCCGTCGTCCATTAGAGAATATCCGCGTCCATAATCCAAAGACCTATTCCATTTCCATATAACAGTATTAGCAACAAATTCAAAAAGACAAAAGTATACATAAACATAGGCTTGTTTCCTGCAAGAGAGAAGCGGTCAACAATTTTCAATGATGCCGGCAAGACATCATGATGTTCCAAAATATCAAGTCCGTATCGCTGATCAGTATTCTTAATCCATAATATTCGTTATAGAGTCGTCATCTAAAAATGATGTACCTCAGTCGCGCTTTGATTGTGACTGTTCATATGAGTACCATGAGGATCTTGAAGTACATGGGCTCATACGGCCCCTAGCCCCGGGTTAAGCGGAATTAGACACATGTTACGAAACGTAGCCCCATAGATCTTGCACGTTACGTTCGTATTTTGCTATCAGCATGCGATATGTATCGCCAAATTTGAGAAACTTTGAGTGGAGGCGCTTGGTGCAATAGCCCTGTTTTATAAGTTTCTGCAACAATGTTTTGTGACGTTGATTAAAATCATCACATTTAACACAGGATCTAGCAAATGCTACTAAGCGAGATATGTATACGCCATATGCAGGTCCCACTGGAATATTACTGTCCAGAAAGGGATAGTTTACGATGTCGAAATTGTAATCATCTCTTTTGTCATAAGTCGACGAGAGAGAATGCCCGCTTCATTTTTATAGAGATATAGATCTAAATATGATGTGCCTGTAGGGCTATCTGTAGTTTCCTTCAAATCCAGTGAAGGTGGATATATATCCTTCACTGCGTCATTTATATAGTGATTATCCACAGCGAGAAGATCGTCTATATAGCGTTCGGCGAATAAGAAGGAACGGGCTTTGAATGGATCGGTTTTTGAAAGCGCCTGCATATAGTCATATTCATAAGAGAACAGATACAGGTCAGCCAACAGGGTTGCACAATTAGTACCCATTGGAATACCTATATGCTGCTGATATATTGTGTTGCCAAATTTCACATAGATATTTTAATGAGAAATTCAAGCAACTCTATAAACAAAGAAACATCCTATGAATGATATCTCTTGTATGTAGTCGAGCTAAAGAATGCTTTATGGCTTCCGACATTAATATATCTACGATCAGTTTTCATGAACACAGATACTATTAATGAACTTATCCGGTCAATAAGGTCCTCATGAGGGATTGTAGTATAGAGAGTCGAGAAATCCCATGTGGATACATGTCTGTACGGTATGTGACCTTTAGCATCAAGTTCTTCCGTAAGACATTTGGAGTTTTTCAATATCCACATACATTCAACGCCAGAGTTCTTGAAAATAGTGGCGCAATACCTTTCCCAAAATGCCTTTACCTCCTGAAGGGCCCTCGTTAATAGGGTTGAAAGAAGCTTGGTGGTGCAGCTTCTAGAACCAGCTATGAATCTAGCTTTGTATGGTGATTTATGCATTTTGGGAGTCCAGTATATTTTTGGTATGTCGCTATGATTGGTTGGAAGACAAATACCTCTTTCCTTGAGAAACTTTTTGTGATTGTTAAATAAATCTTCCAGAGTAAGATGATGGGATGGGCCCAACAACGACCCAGCACCAAGTGGACAGTGAAGAGGGTGCCCAATGTTACGTTTTTCCTTACCAAGCTGATCCACCACTGCCATCGGTTGAATGCGTCACTCGTGCACTGATGAATACCATAACATGCCCTACATACTCTCTATGTCTACATGCTGATCATTGACTTGAGCTCAGTAAACACTTGTACCTAATGTGACGGTGCGTTAATTAATAAAACATGGTGTTTGATATTTCAATTTGTTTTGCTGTGAACATACTAAACATACCCAGGGCGGCTCCCCCAGCCTGGGTATGATGTAACATTGGGGATAATAAACTGTATGAACATTGCTGAACTTGTTGTTATTCACATCACCCCTATTGACTTGATAGGCAGGTCCCAATAAGCCCGGGGACCGATATTAGCCCTTTTGGCTAGAGGTGATAGGGGTTTTCCTCTATTTTAGGGGTAACGTCCGTATTCCGCTTTTTTTCAAGAAAATTTTTACATGTATCCACCCATGACTGGATGCCCCCTAACACAGGCTTCACTTGGATACTTCATACGACTCCATCGGCCCATTAGGCGCTCCCCTAGAACCCAAAACGTCTATTTCCATATCCTCTTCCCACAATTCCGTGTCTGCGCATGCGCAGAATGGTGACAACGCCCGAGCCGCTAGTCCAGTCAGATGCCCCTTCACGAATGCTTACATTGATACCTAATACGACTCCATTGGACCATTAATGTCTACCCTAGCTCCCAACACGTCTAATTGCATACCCTTTGGCCACCGAGCATGCGCAGAATGCCGATATCTCAACCCCACACCCAGCCCATCAGATGCCCCTTCACGAATGCTTCACTTTGATACCTCATACAACTCCATCGGCCCATTAGGGGCTCCCCTAGCTCCAAAACGTCTATTTTCATACCCTTGGGCCACCGCGCAAGGGCAGAATGCCGATATTTCAACCCCACACCCAGCCCATCAGATGCCCCTTCACGAATGCTTCACTTTGATACCTCACTCGACACAATAGGCCCATGAGGGGCTCCCCTAGATCCAAAACGGCTATTTTCATACCCTTGGGCCACCGCGCAAGGGCAGAATGCCGATATTTCAACCCCACACCCAGCCCATCAGATGCCCCTTCACGAATGCTTCACTTTGATACCTCACTCGACACAATAGGCCCATGAGGGGCTCCCCTAGATCCCAACACGTCTATTTTCATACCCTTGGGCCACCGCGCATGCGCAGAATGCCGATATCTCAACCCCACACCCAGCCCATCAGATGCCCCTTCACGAATGCTTCACTTTGATACCGCACTCGACCCAATCGGACCATGCAGCGTATTTCCAGTCTAGGGACTACTTTTTCTCCGCGGAAGCTTTCTTCCGCGACCGCATCACCGCCAGGACCACATCACCGCGGAGGAATACATTCCCTTTTCCACAAAATTCAAGATGGCGGCCAAACTCTGGCAGATCGAGTTCCTCCTCAAAGCCTCCCCGTGACGTCACTACATCCGGGTGAAAGTTGACTCGATTCACTTGCTCCCTACTACTTGCCCCACCCCCTCCCCTGCCTAAGATAAAAAATCGGGAATTACAAGTATTTTTTCAGTGTATGGGAAACATTTAAATGCTTGTGTACGGCTAAAACGTAAATAACGCGCTGTAAAGGGTAACCTTAAATCTGTACATGTGTTTATTTTATTTATTATGGGGGGGGGGGGGGTATATAGCGATCGCTTTGTCCGTCCGTCCTTCGGGGCGTCCGTCTTTCCGTCCGAGTTTCTTATCCGCGCGATATCTCGGTTAATATTTGACGGACAGGATTGAAACTTGCATGGAATGTGCCCAGTACCTCGTAGTTGTGCAGCGTACAGTTTTTTTTCCGTGTTTCGCTTATATTTTCAAGAGTTATGGCCCTTTGTTCCTGAAATCTCCATGAATTGGGACTTGTCCGGGCTGGATCTCGGTTAATATTGATAGGGACAATTATGAAATTTGCAGCATATGTGGTCAGTGCCCTGTAGTTGTGCAGCATGAAGTTTCTCCGCGTTGTGCGTATATTTTCAAGAGTTATGGCCCTTTTTTTCTTCAAATCTTTGTGAAGTGGCACTTGTCTGGGTTGGATCTCGGTTATTATTGTATGGACAAGTATGAAATTTTCAGGATATGTGGTCAGTGCCCTGTAGTTGTGCAGTGTGAAGTTTCTCCGCGTTTCGCTTATATTTTCAAGAGTTATGGCCCTTTTCTTCTTCAAATCTTTGTGAATTGAGACTTGTCCAAGCTGAATCTCGGTTAATGTTGTATGGACAATTAAGAAATTTGCATGATGTGTGGTCAGTGCCCTGTAGTTGTGCAACGTGAAGTTTGTCCGCGTTTCGCTTATATTTTCAAGAGTTATGGCCCTTTTTTCTTGAAATCTTTGTGAATTGGTTAATATTGCATGGACAAGTATGAAATTTGCATGATATGTGATCAATGCCCCATAGTTGTGCAGGATGAAGTTTCTCTGCTTTCGGTTATATTTTGAAGACTTATGATCCTTTGTTTATCAAACCTAAGTGAATGGGATATATCTATTTGTCCAGGCTGGATCTCAGTCCATAGCCGATTTGGAAATGGCTATATATATGTCATTCTACATTCCAAAGCAGACCACATAGGTCCTGAAGCATGTAATTGCCCCAAAAGAGTTAATTGGGTGCAAAATTCAAAGTTTACTGATCGCTTCATAATTTCACCACAATATACTCCCAAGGAATGTAGGTCTCATTTTTGGATTGGACGAAAGCCCCGGCGACCATCATGCATCAAAACATTGTATTATCACTTGTTGGTTGATACTTTGAATATGTATTATGCGAGGCATGGCAAAAAAATTGACTGAAATAGAATTTTCATAATCATGAAGGCCTCCACCGACCAATACAGAACAGAACAATGGTGGGGCTGAGTGTCGGATTAAGGTGGAAGGGGGGGGGGGCATACGATTGAGCAATCTCTGATTGCTTCCTTCCTGTGTTCATTTAGTTATTTATTGTGTATAGACCCGCCTCCTTGATAAAGCCATTGTTTTCCCCAAATCTTTGATAATTTATTTAAACGTATATAATCTGCAGTGGAAAACACGCAAAGGCTTGTGCAATGGAGACAAATGTCCAACATCTAGCAATGTCTTCTTAAGGCCTTAAGTTATAAAATATAACCGAGATGCATGCCCAACTTCCCATTAAAAGAGCAGTTTTGAAAGACATTTCAAACACATAAGGCACAAAGTTGTCACGAAATCGAAACACAGAGGTGCCAAAATCCTACTTCCACACTGAGTACATAAGTCTACTATATGTCAAAATGTTGCTTATCATTCAAGGAATGCAAATATCACACCTGCTGTCCTGTGGGCCACTTATTAGTCTTCATAATTCCATATTATTTTGTTCTTCGAAGAAGCAATGGATCTGAATAACAAGGGCGGATCCAGCCAAAAATCATAGGGGGGGTCGACTATCACAGCCCAACAGGCGAGGGTCCAGGGGCCGCCTAGGCCCCGGAAGCTCCGGGGTCCTAGATCGCCGGAGATGCGTTCTGAGCGTTTTCCCGGAAATAAAACTGATCATAATGTGTGCAGATTTATGGTTCTATTTTCACGATTTTCCCGCAATTATAAGCACGCATCGATATTGAAAAAATCGCACCTCATGCCTGCATCCATTTGACTTTCTAGTTATATTTAAAACATACAAAACGATGGCATTTAGTTCATGGAAGGGAAACCAAGATGCCTACCGATACGGTTCATTCACAAAAAGATAAAACAAGCAAATCCTCATAGCCCAACAGGCGAGGGTCCAGGGGCCGCCTAGGCCCCGGAAGCTCCGAATTTCTAGATTTCCGGAGATGCGTTCTAAGCATTTTCCAGGAAATAAATTTGAACATAATGTATGTAGATTTATGGTTCTATTTTCACGTTTGTTTCTCATTTATAAGCACGCATCGATATTGAAAAAATCATACTTCATGCCTGAATCCATTTGACTTTCTAGCTATATTTAACAGATGACTTTTACATCATGAACATTAGAACCAATATGATACCGATTCATTTACACAAAGCTAAAATAAGCGGTCCTCACAGCCTGACAGGCGAGGGTCCAGGGGCCGCCTAGGCCCCGGGAGCTCCGGGGTTCCAGGTTGCGGGAGATGCGTTTTACGCGTTTTCCCGGAAATAAACCTGAATACAATATAGGTAGATTTATTGTTCTATTTTCACATTTGTTTCGCATAAACACGCATCGATATTGAAGAATATGCCTGACACCATTTGACTTCCTGGTTTAACACAAACAAAACAGGCCTATAACACACCACTACACGTAGTGCGCTCGCTGCGATAATATCTGATTTTAGATACATATTGAAACTCCAACTTAAATAGTACACTCACAAACTACATGAATAGATGCTGGTCTGTTTAATACACATATAGATACTCTAATTACATAATCCACATTCATTTAATTTACATATCATTTCAAGACATTATTTCTACGTGGAATCCCAGGGTTGGCTGATCCTTCCAAAAAAATAAAAAAAATTTAGGTTTCATGGGGGTCCACCCCCTGGCCCCGTAGATCCGCCCTTGAATAACACCAACAGTTGAGAACTAGAAAATTTAGCACAAAGTGCCTTGGAATATACTCTACAATGGACAAAAAGTTATTTTTTAATATTCATCCGGAGATAGGCACAAACAGCATGACAAACCATGAGGTGCATGTTTGAAAATACAGGTTGATCTGCCATTTCAGATTCAACATGTTTGAGGCTCTCAATGGGTGGTTGCAAAGATTGAAATTGTGAGCATATTAACATCATGGTCAATATAAATGTCTTGAAATGTAGTTCAAAAATCTGATGACAATCCTATTACAACGACGACTATTTGAGAAACTCAACGAGAATGCAAAGGCATATTTCATGCTGCAATTTTATTTTTGCCTAGTGCCAGTTTCGCGTTAATACAGCATGAAGGATATCCCAGAATCTGGAACTAGCCTGCAAGCCGGTTGGACAAGTTTGCGTTATACATGTACACACACAAATAAACCCTGCTGCTGGGGAAGAACAGGTCTTGCTACCACGAGTGCCCTCAGCGGTCAACCACTCATTGAGAGCCTCAAAATATGTCGATTCTGCAATGACTGATCAACCTGTATTTTCAAAAATGCACCTCATGGATTGTCATACTGTTTGTGCCTATCGCCGGATGAATATTAAAAAATAACTTTTTGTCCATTGTAGAGTATATTCCAAGGCACTTTGTGTTAAATTTTCTAGTTCTCTACTGTTGGTGTTATTCAGATCCATTGCTTCTTCGAAGAACGAAATAAGAGCAAAAGAATATGGAATTATGAAGACTAGTCCACGGGACAGCGGGTGTGATATTTACATTCCTGGAATGATAAGCAACATTTTGACATATAGTAGACCGATGTACTCAGTGTGCAAGTAGGATTTTGGCACCTCTGCGTTTCGATTTCGTAACAACAACAACTTTGTGCCTTATGCTCTTAACTAGGGGTTATACATGTACTGCACCGTAACCTTAATACACTGGCATACACGATATTCTAATATATGTATCCCCCAATCATGAAGCTTAATATTTTAGTATAATTAAATATATGTATTTGACAATGGGACGCTGATATAAGTATTCAGGTCAACTTGAGAGGCCATTCGTGAATGTTTGTAGGAAGTTAACTGAAAGTCTCGGTGGATTAAGTGGGTCTACTTAATCATGGAATACACGTATATATGGTCCCCCCTAATCTTTGAATTTAAGGTTTCCGTCTAGCTGAAATCTATATTATAAAGGCAAATGTCCGTTTGTCTGTGTGTGTGTCTGTCTGTCTGTCTGTTCGCTATCTCCTCCTAGACCGATATCGATTAAACCCTATATTATAAAGGCAAATGTCCGTTTGTCTGTCTGTTTGTCTGTTCGATATATCCTCCTAGACCGCTGGACCGATCTCGATGAAACTTTGCATGTATAATCCCTACACCTCTGGCAAGGTTGTAGGCCTACTATTTGTCCGAGGGTGCAGTGCGTTTGCCCGAGGGTGCGGCGTGCAGCGCCGTGCCTGCAGGACGGAACGTATGGCCACAAAGCGGCCAATACTCGAGTATTTGATAAAGGGAGAACATAGATAGGACTTGGGCACGGCACTTAGGCAGTTCCCCTCGTGCAATCTTTGCTGAGATCTGGATTAAATATGTAGAGAATGATCTTAAATCTGATGCTTATAGGTATATACCGATCACCTTAATCATGGCATATACGCATATATGATATTTTACAGGATAATTCACTATTTCATAAGTGTTCCATGGTGGAATCAAAGAATTGCGTGCTCAGTTTAGAAACAATTCCTCGCCTTGCCTGTATACGATGAGGATAAAAATGTTACTGGGAAATTCTGAAATACATATATATTCGTCCCCATAACCATGGTTTGTAAAGGCGACCATTAATCATGGAATATCTGTATATATGGTGATGGAATACTGGCTTTTTGACCATTTACAAATTCTTGAAAGGACTGTGCAAGACAAAGGCAACTTTGCAAGATTTATCCAAGCTCCATATAAATTGTGTGTAGATGATCTTAAACTGACGACATTATAAGCAGGTTGTCGGTGTACTCGATCATGACGTAGATTGTATATATATGCCCCCCCCCCTCCACCTCTCCTGCCTAAGATAAAAAAAATCGGGAATTAGTTATTTTTTCAGTAATGGGAAACATTCAAATGCTTGTGTACGGTTAAAACGTAAATAACTAAAGGGGTTGTGTTTTCCAAATCTAGTGGAAAACCCATATAGGCTCGTACAATAAAGACAAATTTCCAACATTAAGCAATGTCTTCTTACTTAACGAAGGGTTATACATGTACTGCACTGTAACCTTAACCCTATCTGGCCTGGGGCTCGCGGACATATCTCAGACTTTTTTGTATGGGGGGGGGGGGCACCTTATTTCGAAAACTAAGAGGGGTAGGGGTATAAAACTTGGCAGTATATCGGTATATCCATGGGTCAAACCCTGCTACATGGTGCAAAAAATCAAAGATGGCTGCCTTTATGACGCGTCACAGTGACGTCATGTCCGCGACGTTCACTAGCGACGGTCGCGTAGGCTCAATTTTCGTAGAAAAGTAACTAATTGGTATTTTTTGCTGAAAAATCGAGAAGAGTTAGAAAAAATCATAAAAATATTTTCAAGTGGATATTTCTACAACAAATGTGGGGAAAAATTCGAAAAAGTTAGGCGAAATTCCGTTTTTCTGGCATCCCATGTCCGCCATCTTGAATTTTCCCATGATGCATCACCCCCAGAGTCACGATTTTCGTATCAGAATACGCGGAAATTAGTTGGCTTAAAAGCCAGAATGCTTCAGCTTCCTGTGCCTTTTCGTTCTGGAGCATTCCGGAAAAGTCTGATAGAGCCCCACTCCAGGCCAGGTAGGGTTAATACACTGGAATACACGGTATTCTAATATGTGTCCCCCTCCCACCAATCATGTAGCTTAATCTTTTAGTATAATTAAATACATGTATTTGACAATGGGACGCTGATATAAGTATTCGGGTAAACTTCATTTGGGTAAAAGCCATTCGTGCATAAGTCGGTCCACTTAATCATGGAACACACGTATATATGGTCCCCCTAATCTTTGAATTTAAGGTTTCTGTCTAGCTGAAATAATTGATAAAGGGAGAACAGAGATAGGACTTGGGCACGGCACTTAGGCAGTTCCCCTCGTGCAATCATTGCTGAGATCTGGATTAAATATGTTGAGAATGATCTTAAATCTGATGCTTATAGGTATATACCGATCACCTTAATCATGGCATATACGCATATATTGTATTTTACAGGATAATTCACTATTTCATAAGTGTTCCATGGTGGAATCAAAGAATTGCGTGCTCAGTTTAGAAACAATTCCTCGCCTTGCCTGTATACGATGAGGATAAAAATGTTACTGGGAAATTCTGAAATACATATATATTCGTCCCCATAACCATGGTTTGTAAGGGCGACCATTAATCATGGAATATCTGTATATATGGTGATGGAATACTGGCTTTTTGACCATTTACAAATTCTTGAAAGGACTGTGCAAGATAAAGGCAACTTTGCAAGATTTATCCAAGCTCCATATAAATTGTGTGTAGATCATCTTAAACTGACGACATTATAAGCAGGTTGTCGGTGTACTCGATCATGACGTAGATTGTATATATATGCCCCCCAGCCCCCCACCTCTCCTGCCTAAGATAAAAAAAATCGGGAATTAGGTATTTTTTCAGTAATGGGAAACATTCAAATGCTTGTGTACGGTCATCTTCGCTTACCCAAGTCTAACACTACACGTGTTGCCTTGGCTGAACATAACACATTATCTGATCAGAATGAAGGTCTGGTGATGTCATAGCGCTATAAATATTCCGTGGTCCATATTAGGGGAAGTGCAACGTATGACCTCCTTAAAATTCAAATTTGATTGGCTATTCCAAGGGAATTAACATCAATACACCCACCACTTGCCATATTTGGAGATCACACGGGCAGACATCAAAGAAAATCCTAGCAGCACGGTGTTGGCAAGCTCCTAACTTGATTGGCTCTATGACATCACGTGCGTTTCCCGGTTTGAACCGTTTACTCTATTCAGTAAGTCAAGGTAAATGACGAACGTTAGTGTAGTATTTAACTTTGAAAATGTGAAGTTGGTGTACGGTTAAAACGTAAATAACTAAAGGGGTTGTGTTTTCCAAATCTAGTGGAAAACCCATAAAGGCTCGTGCAATAAAGACAAATTTCCAACATTAAGCAATGTCTTCTTACTTAACGAAGGGTTATACATGTACTGCACCGTAACCTTAACCCTATCTGGCCTGGGGTCTCGCGGACATATCTCAGACTTTTTTGTATGGGGGGGCACCTTATTTCGAAAACTAAGAGGGGTAGAGGTATAAAACTTGGTACAGTATATCGGTATATCCATGGGTCAAACCCTGCTACATGGTGCAAAAAATCAAAGATGGCTGCCTTTATGACGCGTCACAGTGACGTCATGTCCGCGACGTTCACTAGCGACGGTCGCGTAGGCTCAATTTTCGTAGAAAAGTAACTAGTGGGCATTTTTTGCTGAAAAATCGAGAAGAGTTACTAAAAATCATAAAAATATTTTCAAGTGGATATTTCTACAACAAATGTGGGGAAAAATTCGAAAAAGTTAGGCGAAATTTCGTTTTTCTGGCATCCCATGTCCGCCATCTTGAATTTTCCCATGATGCATCACCCCCAGGGTGACGATTTTCGTATCAGAATACGCGGAAATTAGTTGGCTTAAAAGCCAGAATGCTTCAGCCTCCTGTGCCTTTTCGTTCTGGAGCAGTCCGGAAAAGTCTGATGGAGCCCCACTCCAGGCCAGGTAGGATTAATACACTGGAATACACGGTATTCTAATATGTGCCCCCCCCCCCTCAATCATGTAGCTTAATCTTTTAGTATAACTAAATACATGTATTTGACAATGGGATGCTGATATAAGTATTCGGGTAAACTTCGTTTGGGTAAAAGCCATTCGTGCATAAGTCGGTCCACTTAATCATGGAACACACGTATATATCGTCCCCCTAATCTTTGAATTTAAGGTTTCTGTCTAGCTGAAATAATTGATAAAGGGAGAACAGAGATAGGATTTGGGCACGGCACTTAGGCAGTTCCCCTCGTGCAATCTTTGCTGAGATCTGGATTAAATATGTAGAGAATGATCTTAAATCTGATGCTTATAGGTATATACCGATCACCTTAATCATGGCATATACGCATATATGGTATTTTACAGGATAATTCACTATTTCATAAGTGTTCCATGGTGGAATCAAAGAATTGCGTGCTCAGTTTAGAAACAATTCCTCGCCTTGCCTGTATACGATGAGGATAAAAATGTTACTGGGAAATTCTGAAATACATATATATTCGTCCCCATAACCATGGTTTGTAAGGGCGACCATTAATCATGGAATATCTGTATATATGGTGATGGAATACTGGCTTTTTGACCATTTACAAATTCTTGAAAGGACTGTGCAAGACAAAGGCAACTTTGCAAGATTTATCCAAGCTCCATATAAATTGTGTGTAGATTATCTTAAACTGACGACATTATAAGCAGGTTGTCGGTGTACTCGATCATGACGTAGATTGTATATATATGCCCCTCCCCCCCCACCTCTCCTGCCAAAGATAAAAAAAATCGAGAATTAGTTATTTTTTCAGTAATGGGAAACATTCAAATGCTTGTGTACGGTTAAAACGTAAATAACTAAAGGGGTTGTGTTTTCCAAATCTTGTGGAAAACCCATAAAGGCTCGTGCAATAAAGACAAATTTCCAACATTAAGCAATGTCTTCTTACTTAACGAAGGGTTATACATGTACTGCACCGTAACCTTAACCCTATCTGGCCTGGGGTCTCGCGGACATATCTCAGACTTTTTTGTATGGGGGGGCACCTTATTTCGAAAACTAAGAGGGGTAGGGGTATAAAACTTGGCAGTATATCGGTATATCCATGGGTCAAACCCTGCTACATGGTGCAAAAAATCAAAGATGGCTGCCTTTATGACGCGTCACAGTGACGTCATGTCCGCGACGTTCACTAGCGACGGTCGCGTAGGCTTAATTTTCGCAGAAAAGTAACTAGTGGGTATTTTTTGCTGAAAAATCATGAGCTAGAAAAAATCATAAAAATATTTTCAACTGGATATTTCTACAACAAATGTGGGGAAAAATTCGAAAAAGTTCCGTTTTTCTGGTATCCCATGTCCGCCATCTTGACTTTTCCCATGATGCATCTCCCCCAGGGTCACGATTTTCGCATCAAAATACGCGGAAATTAGTTGGCTTAAAAGCCAGCATGTTTCAGCCTCCTGTGCCTTTTCGTTCTGGAGCATTCCGGAAAAGTCTGATAGGGGGTGGGGGGTGCCCTTCGGAGCCCCACCCCAGGCCAGGTAGGGTTAATACACTGGAATACACGGTATTCTAATATGTGTCCCCCCAATCATGTAGCTTAATCTTTTAGTATTATTAAATACATGTATTTGACAATGGGACGCTGATATAAGTATTCGGGTAAACTTCATGGTAAAACCCATTCGTGCATAAGTTGGTCCACTTAATCATGAAACACACGTATATATGGTCCCCCTAATCTTTGAATTTAAGGTTTCTGTCTAGCTGAAATAATTGATAAAGGGAGAACAGAGATAGGACTTGGGCACGGCACTTAGGCAGTTCCCCTCGTGCAATCTTTGCTGAGATCTGGATTAAATATGTAGAGAATGATCTTAAATCTGATGCTTATAGGTATATACCGATCACCTTAATCATGGCATATGGTATTTTACCGGATAATTCACTATTTCATAAGTGTTCCATGGTGGAATCAAAGAATTGCGTGCTCAGTTTAGAACAATTCCTCGCCTTGCTTGTATACGATGAGGATAAAAATGTTACTGGGAAATTCTGAAATACATATATATTCGTCCCCATAACCATGGTTTGTAAGGGCGACCATTAATCATGGAATATCTGTATATATGGTGTCCATAATGATGGAATACTGGCTTTTTGACCATTTACAAATTCCTGTAAGGACTGTGCAAGACAATGGCAAATTTGCAAGATTTATCCAAGCTCCATATAAATTGTGTGTAGATAATCTTAAACTGTGGACATTATATAAGCAGGTTGTCGGTGTACTCGATCATGATGAAGATAGTATATATATGCCCCTCCCCCCCACCACTCCTGCCTAAGATAAAAAATCGGGAATTAGTTATTTTTTCAGTAATGGGAAACATTTAAATGCTTGTGTACTGTTAAAACTTAAATAACTAAAGGGGTTGTGTTTTCCAAATCTAGTGGAAAACCCATAAAGGCTCGTGCAATAAAGACAAATTTCCAACATTAAGCAATGTCTTCTTACTTAAGGAAGGGTTATACATCTACTGCACCGTAACCTTAACCCTATCTGGCAGGCCAGGTAGGGTTAATACACTGGAATACACGGTATTCTAATATGTGTCCCCCTCCCCCCAATCATGTAGCTTAATCTTTTAGTATAATTAAATACATGTATTTGACAATGGGACGCTGATATAAGTATTCGGGTAAACTTCATTTGGGTAAAAGCCATTCTTGCATAAGTCGGTCCACTTAATCATGGAACACACGTATATATGGTCCCGCTAATCTTTGAATTTAAGGTTTCTGTCTAGCTGAAATAATTGATAAAGGGAGAACAGAGATAGGACTTGGGCACGGCACTTAGGCAGTTCCCCTCGTGCAATCATTGCTGAGATCTGGATTAAATATGTTGAGAATGATCTTAAATCTGATGCTTATAGGTATATACCGATCACCTTAATCATGGCATATACGCATATATGGTATTTTACAGGATAATTCACTATTTCATAAGTGTTCCATGGTGGAATCAAAGAATTGCGTGCTCAGTTTAGAAACAATTCCTCGCCTTGCCTGTATACGATGAGGATAAAAATGTTACTGGGAAGTTATGAAATACATATATATTCGTCCCCATAACCATGGTTTGTAAGGGCGACCATTAATCATGGAATATCTGTATATATGGTGATGGAATACTGGCTTTTTGACCATTTACAAATTTTTGAAAGGACTGTGCAAGACAAAGGCAACTTTGCAAGATTTATCCAAGCTCCATATAAATTGTGTGTAGATAATCTTAAACTGTGGACATTATATAAGCAGGTTGTCGGTGTACTCTATCATGACGAAGATAGTATATACATGCCCCTCCCCCCTACCTCTCCTGCCTAAGATAAAAAAATCGGGAATTAGTTATTTTTTCAGTAATGGGAAAGATTTAAATGCTTGTGTACGGTTGAAACGTAAATAACTAAAGGGGTTGTGTTTTCCAAATCTAGTGGAAAACCCATAAAGGCTCGTGCAATAAAGACAAATTTCCAACATTAAGCAATGTCTTCTTACTTAAGGAAGGGTTATACATGTATTGCACCGTAACCGTAACCCTATCTGGCCTGGGGTCTCGCGGACATATCTCAGACTTTTTTGTATGGGGGGGGCACCTTATTTCGAAAACTAAGAGGGGCAGGGGTATAAAACTTGGTACAGTATATCGGTATATCCATGGGTCAAACCCTGCTACATGGTGCAAAAAATCAAAGATGGCTGCCTTTATGACGCGTCACAGTGACGTCATGTCCGCGACGTTCACTAGCGACGGTCGCGTAGGCTCAATTTTCGTAGAAAAATAACTAATTGGTATTTTTTGCTGAAAAATCGAGAAGAGTTAGAAAAAATCATAAAAATATTTTCAAGTGGATATTTCTACAACAAATGTGGGGAAAAATTCGAAAAAGTTAGGCGAAATTCCGTTTTTCTGGCATCCCATGTCCGCCATCTTGAATTTTCCCATGATGCATCACCCCCAGGGTCACGGTTTTCGTATCAAAATACGCGGAAATTAGTTGGCTTAAACACCAGAATGTTTCAGCCTCCTGTGCCTTTTCGTTCTGGAGCATTCCGGAAAAGTCTGATAGAGCCCCACTCCAGGCCAGGTAGGGTTAATACACTGGAATACACGGTATTCTAATATGTGTCCCCCTCCCACCAATCATGTAGCTTAATCTTTTAGTATAATTAAATACATGTATTTGACAATGGGACGCTGATATAAGTATTCGGGTAAACTTCATTTGGGTAAAAGCCATTCGTGCATAAGTCGGTCCACTTAATCATGGAACACACGTATATATGGTCCCCCTAATCTTTGAATTTAAGGTTTCTGTCTAGCTGAAATAATTGATAAAGGGAGAACAGAGATAGGACTTGGGCACGGCACTTAGGCAGTTCCCCTCGTGCAATCATTGCTGAGATCTGGATTAAATATGTTGAGAATGATCTTAAATCTGATGCTTATAGGTATATACCGATCACCTTAATCATGGCATATACGCATATATTGTATTTTACAGGATAATTCACTATTTCATAAGTGTTCCATGGTGGAATCAAAGAATTGCGTGCTCAGTTTAGAAACAATTCCTCGCCTTGCCTGTATACGATGAGGATAAAAATGTTACTGGGAAATTCTGAAATACATATATATTCGTCCCCATAACCATGGTTTGTAAGGGCGACCATTAATCATGGAATATCTGTATATATGGTGATGGAATACTGGCTTTTTGACCATTTACAAATTCTTGAAAGGACTGTGCAAGATAAAGGCAACTTTGCAAGATTTATCCAAGCTCCATATAAATTGTGTGTAGATCATCTTAAACTGACGACATTATAAGCAGGTTGTCGGTGTACTCGATCATGACGTAGATTGTATATATATGCCCCCAGCCCCCCACCTCTCCTGCCTAAGATAAAAAAATCGGGAATTAGGTATATTTTAAGTAATGGGAAACATTCAAATGCTTGTGTACGGTTAAAACGTAAATAACCAAAGGGGTTGTGTTTTCCAAATCTAGTGGAAAACCCATAAAGGCTCGTGCAATAAAGACAAATTTCCAACATTAAGCAATGTCTTCTTACTTAACGAAGGGTTATACATGTACTGCACCGTAACCGTAACCCTATCTGGCCTGGGGTCTCGCGGACATATCTCAGACTTTTTTGTATGGGGGGGCACCTTATTTCGAAAATTAAGAGGGGTAGAGGTATAAAACTTGGTACAGTATATCGGTATATCCATGGGTCAAACCCTGCTACATGGTGCAAAAAATCAAAGATGGCTGCCTTTATGACGCGTCACAGTGACGTCATGTCCGCGACGTTCACTAGCGACGGTCGCGTAGGCTCAATTTTCGTAGAAAAGTAACTAGTGGGCATTTTTTGCTGAAAAATCGAGAAGAGTTACTAAAAATCATAAAAATATTTTCAAGTGGATATTTCTACAACAAATGTGGGGAAAAATTCGAAAAAGTTAGGCGAAATTTCGTTTTTCTGGCATCCCATGTCCGCCATCTTGAATTTTCCCATGATGCATCACCCCCAGGGTGACGATTTTCGTATCAGAATACGCGGAAATTAGTTGGCTTAAAAGCCAGAATGCTTCAGCCTCCTGTACCTTTTCGTTCTGGAGCAGTCCGGAAAAGTCTGATGGAGCCCCACTCCAGGCCAGGTAGGATTAATACACTGGAATACACGGTATTCTAATATGTGCCCCCCCCCCCTCAATCATGTAGCTTAATCTTTTAGTATAACTAAATACATATATTTGACAATGGGATGCTGATATAAGTATTTGGGTAAACTTCGTTTGGGTAAAAGCCATTCGTGCATAAGTCGGTCCACTTAATCATGGAACACACGTATATATCGTCCCCCTAATCTTTGAATTTAAGGTTTCTGTCTAGCTGAAATAATTGATAAAGGGAGAACAGAGATAGGATTTGGGCACGGCACTTAGGCAGTTCCCCTCGTGCAATCTTTGCTGAGATCTGGATTAAATATGTAGAGAATGATCTTAAATCTGATGCTTATAGGTATATACCGATCACCTTAATCATGGCATATACGCATATATGGTATTTTACAGGATAATTCACTATTTCATAAGTGTTCCATGGTGGAATCAAAGAATTGCGTGCTCAGTTTAGAAACAATTCCTCGCCTTGCCTGTATACGATGAGGATAAAAATGTTACTAGGAAATTCTGAAATACATATATATTCGTCCCCATAACCATGGTTTGTAAGGGCGACCATTAATCATGGAATATCTGTATATATGGTGATGGAACACTGGCTTTTTAACCATTTACAAATTCTTGAAAGGACTGTGCAAGACAAAGGCAACTTTGCAAGATTTATCCAAGCTCCATATAAATTGTGTGTAGATTATCTTAAACTGACGACATTATAAGCAGGTTGTCGGTGTACTCGATCATGACGTAGATTGTATATATATGCCCCTCCCCCCCCACCTCTCCTGCCAAAGATAAAAAAAATCGAGAATTAGTTATTTTTTCAGTAATGGGAAACATTCAAATGCTTGTGTACGGTTAAAACGTAAATAACTAAAGGGGTTGTGTTTTCCAAATCTTGTGGAAAACCCATAAAGGCTCGTGCAATAAAGACAAATTTCCAACATTAAGCAATGTCTTCTTACTTAACGAAGGGTTATACATGTACTGCACCGTAACCTTAACCCTATCTGGCCTGGGGTCTCGCGGACATATCTCAGACTTTTTTGTATGGGGGGGCACCTTATTTCGAAAACTAAGAGGGGTAGGGGTATAAAACTTGGCAGTATATCGGTATATCCATGGGTCAAACCCTGCTACATGGTGCAAAAAATCAAAGATGGCTGCCTTTATGACGCGTCACAGTGACGTCATGTCCGCGACGTTCACTAGCGACGGTCGCGTAGGCTTAATTTTCGCAGAAAAGTAACTAGTGGGTATTTTTTGCTGAAAAATCATGAGCTAGAAAAAATCATAAAAATATTTTCAACTGGATATTTCTACAACAAATGTGGGGAAAAATTCGAAAAAGTTCCGTTTTTCTGGTATCCCATGTCCGCCATCTTGACTTTTCCCATGATGCATCTCCCCCAGGGTCACGATTTTCGCATCAAAATACGCGGAAATTAGTTGGCTTAAAAGCCAGCATGTTTCAGCCTCCTGTGCCTTTTCGTTCTGGAGCATTCCGGAAAAGTCTGATAGGGGGGGGGGGGTGCCCTTCGGAGCCCCACCCCAGGCCAGGTAGGGTTAATACACTGGAATACACGGTATTCTAATATGTGTCCCCCCCAATCATGTAGCTTAATCTTTTAGTATTATTAAATACATGTATTTGACAATGGGACGCTGATATAAGTATTCGGGTAAACTTCATGGTAAAACCCATTCGTGCATAAGTTGGTCCACTTAATCATGAAACACACGTATATATGGTCCCCCTAATCTTTGAATTTAAGGTTTCTGTCTAGCTGAAATAATTGATAAAGGGAGAACAGAGATAGGACTTGGGCACGGCACTTAGGCAGTTCCCCTCGTGCAATCTTTGCTGAGATCTGGATTAAATATGTAGAGAATGATCTTAAATCTGATGCTTATAGGTATATACCGATCACCTTAATCATGGCATATGGTATTTTACCGGATAATTCACTATTTCATAAGTGTTCCATGGTGGAATCAAAGAATTGCGTGCTCAGTTTAGAACAATTCCTCGCCTTGCTTGTATACGATGAGGATAAAAATGTTACTGGGAAATTCTGAAATACATATATATTCGTCCCCATAACCATGGTTTGTAAGGGCGACCATTAATCATGGAATATCTGTATATATGGTGTCCATAATGATGGAATACTGGCTTTTTGACCATTTACAAATTCCTGTAAGGACTGTGCAAGACAATGGCAAATTTGCAAGATTTATCCAAGCTCCATATAAATTGTGTGTAGATAATCTTAAACTGTGGACATTATATAAGCAGGTTGTCGGTGTACTCGATCATGATGAAGATAGTATATATATGCCCCTCCCCCCCACCTCTCCTGCCTAAGATAAAAAATCGGGAATTAGTTATTTTTTCAGTAATGGGAAACATTTAAATGCTTGTGTACTGTTAAAACTTAAATAACTAAAGGGGTTGTGTTTTCCAAATCTAGTGGAAAACCCATAAAGGCTCGTGCAATAAAGACAAATTTCCAACATTAAGCAATGTCTTCTTACTTAAGGAAGGGTTATACATCTACTGCACCGTAACCTTAACCCTATCTGGCAGACCAGGTAGGGTTAATACACTGGAATACACGGTATTCTAATATGTGTCCCCCTCCCCCCAATCATGTAGCTTAATCTTTTAGTATAATTAAATACATGTATTTGACAATGGGACGCTGATATAAGTATTCGGGTAAACTTCATTTGGGTAAAAGCCATTCGTGCATAAGTCGGTCCACTTAATCATGGAACACACGTATATATGGTCCCGCTAATCTTTGAATTTAAGGTTTCTGTCTAGCTGAAATAATTGATAAAGGGAGAACAGAGATAGGACTTGGGCACGGCACTTAGGCAGTTCCCCTCGTGCAATCATTGCTGAGATCTGGATTAAATATGTTGAGAATGATCTTAAATCTGATGCTTATAGGTATATACCGATCACCTTAATCATGGCATATACGCATATATGGTATTTTACAGGATAATTCACTATTTCATAAGTGTTCCATGGTGGAATCAAAGAATTGCGTGCTCAGTTTAGAAACAATTCCTCGCCTTGCCTGTATACGATGAGGATAAAAATGTTACTGGGAAGTTATGAAATACATATATATTCGTCCCCATAACCATGGTTTGTAAGGGCGACCATTAATCATGGAATATCTGTATATATGGTGATGGAATACTGGCTTTTTGACCATTTACAAATTTTTGAAAGGACTGTGCAAGACAAAGGCAACTTTGCAAGATTTATCCAAGCTCCATATAAATTGTGTGTAGATAATCTTAAACTGTGGACATTATATAAGCAGGTTGTCGGTGTACTCTATCATGACGAAGATAGTATATATATGCCCCTCCCCCCTACCTCTCCTGCCTAAGATAAAAAAATCGGGAATTAGTTATTTTTTCAGTAATGGGAAAGATTTAAATGCTTGTGTACGGTTGAAACGTAAATAACTAAAGGGGTTGTGTTTTCCAAATCTAGTGGAAAACCCATAAAGGCTCGTGCAATAAAGACAAATTTCCAACATTAAGCAATGTCTTCTTACTTAAGGAAGGGTTATACATGTACTGCACCGTAACCGTAACCCTATCTGGCCTGGGGTCTCGCGGACATATCTCAGACTTTTTTGTATGGGGGGGGCACCTTATTTCGAAAACTAAGAGGGGCAGGGGTATAAAACTTGGTACAGTATATCGGTATATCCATGGGTCAAACCCTGCTACATAGTGCAAAAAATCAAAGATGGCTGCCTTTATGACGCGTCACAGTGACGTCATGTCCGCGACGTTCACTAGCGACGGTCGCGTAGGCTCAATTTTCGTAGAAAAGTAACTAGTGGGTATTTTTTGCTGAAAAATCGAGAAAATTCGAAAAAGTTAGGCGAAATTCCGTTTTTCTGGCATCCCATGTCCGCCATCTTGAATTTTCCCCATGATGCATCACCCCCAGTGTCACGATTTTCGTATCAAAATACGCGGAAATTAGTTGGCTTAAAAGCCAGAACGTTTCAGCCTCCTGTGCCTCTTCGTTCTGGAGCATTCCGGAAAAGTCTGATAGGGGAGGGGGGGGTTCCCTTCGGAGCCCCACCCCAGGCCAGGTAGGGTTAATACACTGGAATACACGGTATTCTAATATGTGTCCCCCCCAATCATGTAGCTTAATCTTTCAGTATAATTAAATCCATGTATTTGACAATGGGACGCTGATATAAGTATTCGGGTAAACTTCATTGGGGTAAAAGCCATTCGTGCATAAGTTGGTCCACTTAATCATGGAACACACGTATATATGGTCCCCCTAATCTTTGAATTCAAGGTTTCTGTCTAGCTGAAATAATTGATAAAGGCAGAACAGAGATAGGACTTGGGCACGACACTTAGGCAGTTCCCCTCGTGGAATCTTTGCTGAGATCTGGATTAAATATGTAGAGAATGATCTTAAATCTGATGCTTATAGGTATATACCGATCACCTTAATCATGGCATATACGCATATATGGTATTTTACAGGATAATTCGCTATTTCATAAGTGTTCCATGGTGGAATCAAAGAATTGCGTGCTCAGTTTAGAAACAATTCCTCGCCTTGCCTGTACACGATGAGGATAAAAATGTTACTGGGAAGTTATGAAATACATATATATTCGTCCCCATAACCATGGTTTGTAAGGGCGACCATTAATCATGGAATATCTGTATATATGGTGATGGAATCCTGGCTTTTTGACCATTTACAAATTCTTGAAAGGACTGCAAGAGAAAGGCAACTTTGCAAGATTTATCCAAGCTCCATATAAATTGTGTGTAGATCATCTTAAACTGACGACATTATAAGCAGGTTGTCGGTGTACTCGATCATGACGTAGATTGTATATATATGCCCCTCCCCCCTCCCCACCTCCCCTCCCCACCTCTCTTGCCTAAGATAAAAAAAAGTCGAGAATTAGTTATTTTTTCAGTAATGGGAAACATTCAAATGCTTGTGTACGGTTAAAACGTAAATAACTAAATGGGTTGTGTTTTCCAAATCTAGTGGAAAACCCATAAAGGCTCGTGCAATAAAGACAAATTTCCAACATTAAGCAATGTCTTCTTACATAACGAAGGGGTATACATGTACTGCACCGTAACCTTAACCCTATCTGGCCTGGGGTCTCGCGGACATATCTCAGACTGTTTTGTATGGGGGGGGCACCTTATTTCGAAAACTAAGAGGGGTAGGGGTATAAAACTTGGTACAGTATATCGGTATATCCATGGGTCAAACCCTGCTACATAGTGCAAAAAATCAAAGATGGCTGCCTTTATGACGCGTCACAGTGACGTCATGTCCGCGACGGTCGCTTAGCTCAATTTTCGTAGAAAAGTAACTAGTGGGTATTTTTTGCTGAAAAATCGAGAAGAGTTAGAAAAAATCATAAAAATATTTTCAAGTGGATATTTCTACAACATATGCGGGGAAAAATTCGAAAAAGTTAGGCGAAACTCCGTTTTTCTGGCATCCCATGTCCGCCATCTTGAATTTTCCCATGATGCACCACCCCCAGGGTCACGATTTTCGTGTCAAAAGACGCGGAAATTCGTTGGTTTAAAAGCCAGAATGTTTCAGCCTCCTGTGCCTTTTCGTTCTGGAGCATTCCGGAAAAAGTCTGATAGGGGGGGGGTGTCGGTGCCCTTCGGAGCCCCACCCCAGACCAGGTAGGGTTAATACACTGGAATACACGGTATTCTAATATGTGTCCCCCCCAATCATGTAACTTAATCTTTTAGTATAATTAAATACATGTATTTGACAATGGGACGCTGATATAAGTATTCTGATAAACTTCATTTGGGTAAAAGCCATTCGTGCATAAGTTGGTCCACTTAATCATGGAACACACGTATATATGGTCCCCCTAATCTTTGAATTTAAGGTTTCTGTCTAGCTGAAATAATTGATAAAGGGAGAGCAGAGACAGGACTTGGGCACCGCACTTAGGCAGTTCCCGTTGTGCAATCTTTGCTGAGATCTGGATTAAATATGTAGAGAATGATCTTAAATCTGATGCTTATAGGTGTATACCGATCACCTTAATCATGGCATATACGCATTTATGGTATTTTACAGGATAATTGACTATTTCATAAATGTTTCATGGTGGAATCAAAGAATTGCTTCTTGAGTTTAGAAACAGTTCCTCGTCTTCTCTGTATACGATGAGGATAAAATGTTTCTGGGAAGTTCTGAAATACATATATATTCGTCCCCTTAACCATGGTTTGTAAGGGCGATCCCCCTAATCATGGTTTTGTATATATGAAAATTAAGGGGACCAAAAAAAATATATATTTTTTGCTTTAAAAACAAGAGCGGCCTTACCTATTGCATGATCATGTCTGGTGGCAAAGGGGTGAGAATTAGGAAAGTTTTCTTGAAATTTTATTTTCCTTAGAGATATACACTCGGTCCCCATAATCATGGTTTGCAGGGACGATCCCCCTAACCCTGGACCTAGATATTAATATATATATATATATATATATATATATAGACTAAATGATCACAGTATAAACTGCCTTTGTGTATGGTAAATATAGTACTAGAAAAAAGTCATGACAAACTCGGACTGATTGATTTCGCTGACTAGTTTCACTGCTTTCAGCAGTTTATCAAGGCATCGTTTTTATATATATATATATATAGTAGAAATTCAGGAAAAGGGTCAAACGTGAAGATAAATTGTTTGAAAATAGAGAAAACGCCGACACGCTCACATTGCTCTAATGCGCATTTCTGCCGTTTATTCAGCTTCTTCAGAGAGCATACTCTTTTCTTTACGAAACACTATATATATAGTAATAATAAAAGTAATCAAGTTAATGATTTAGTCTTGTTCATTCATTCATTCTTTCCTTACGTATGTATTTATGAGTGTATATGCCTTTCTCTTGGCTGTCCCCAGTCTCCAGTCCACTTTTGGTTATTTGCATATATTTTCGCCCCTTTCTTTACGAAACACTATATAATATACTCTCTATATATGTTCATTATCTATATCTTTGTGAAAGCGGTCCCCAGTCCCCTTTGGCTCATTTACAGGTATTTGTCAAAGTCCCCTTTTGGTTATTTGCATATATTGTCGCACCTTTCTTTACGAAACACTATATACTATACTCTCTATATATGTTTATTCTCTATATCTTTGTGAAGGCGGTCCCCAGTCCCGTTTGGCTCATTTACAGGTATTTGTCAAAGTGTTCCCTTTCCACACGTACATGGAAATATAGTTGATCGAACCCTTTGGACTATATTTACATTCAATTTCACATGTTCAGTCTCTATGTCTTCGTGCAGGCGGTCCCCAGTCGCCAAATTTCCCCTTTGGATCATTTATCGGTATTTCCGCAAAGTATCCCCTTTCCACACGTTCAAGTAAAATATATACAGGCCTGAACACCCTGTCCTCAGTCCCCGATCCCCGCGGTCTCCCTTTCGTATATGAACTAATTTCCGCCACAGCGCAGACCGCGCAGATTTCGATACCAGAAGTTTCGATATTTTGGAGGACAACTGACCACGACATAGTGAGGTAAGTTTAGCAGTTGCACCAGTTTTCGTCAGCCATATTAACTGAAACGTGTAGCCCCCTACAGGCTCAGGTATGTAGCCATCGCTCTGTACTTCAGTCGTCTTCAAGGAAAATGGTCAACCTTTTGATCAAGTTTACTGTGATAATTCGCTAGTACTCTATGATAAATCGACCAATTTCACTGGTCAGTGTAATCTACCACTCGAATAGGCCCATATTCAATCACCATCAGGACAAGCAAGGGGTGGGCATCTTGCCAACATTGGCTGTCTGATCTGGCTGACCGAGTGACGCTAGAAACCAGTCACTTCAGTTGTGACGTCATCAGAGTATGCGAACGACATGTCGTCGTGAATGAAAGAGGTTAGGGTATTCCCATTCAAACTGCCCCAACATTTCCAGAAAAAAACTCTAAAAAGTAACAAAATTGGTCATATTCGGGCTGAATTCCAGAATAATATGTAAGAGCGATTTCAATTAAACATATTTCTTTGTGTTCCCCATACCGTCGTTTAAATGACGGAAATAATCGGGGGGACAACCTACCTGATTTTTGTCAGACTTTCTCCTCGTAAATACCCCATGTTTTTAAGAAGCAAAAAAAGGGGCATGTACAAAATTTACTTTCCTGTTTCGGGAAGCTGAAAAAGGGAACAGAATCATTGATTAGCATATGCCGTTTTGAAGGACCGGAAATGCCTAGCAGGATGGTACCATAGATAGGAGCTAACAAAAGGGGAAGAAGGATTATGATGTAGCTGAACACGGGCGGTCTACCCTATCATGAGTGGCCACTTCCTGAGAAACTAAGCTGTGCATCCTTAGAAAGTAAAAACGCACATATGACGGTGTGACACAATGACGCGCATAGTATGATGACGTCAGCACTGCAATGACTGGCCTTTACATGCCAAACATAGAGGTATAACTTCGTCCTTCGTTGAGCTCGGCATCAAAATATCCGACAGAAGATTGGCGATTAAGCACGAATGTGACTTTTAGTAATTTCAACCTCGCACAGCTGACGAGTTACCAAAATATTTGCAAAATGTTTTCCTGACACTTGACCTTCCTCTTCAATAATCCATGGGATAACAGCAACTCTCTCCATTCGAACATTTTGAATACTACTGGTAATAATAATTGGAGAACCTACATGACAAATGGACAAATCACGCAGTTATTGGGGCTATTCATGTCTTGTTTTATTTTATTATTTTTAAGGTAACTCGAATGCCTTTCAGTTGGCCACAATGTCACTATACCAGGAGCGGTTAGATGATGTCGTCCTGAAGAGTTCGTGGACCAGAAATGGACTCCTGGCCCATTTGGAAGCAACGAACGGGTGATGCCTAATAGCCTACGAAGAGATGGATGCCCTCTTTTCTGGTGTGGCAAAGTATGTATGCACGCCTATTTTCTCCCATTTCAGTAACTACATTATGCGCAGGTTTTCCCGTTGTAAAATCATTCCAAAACTATAGGCCAGTAGTCAGCATGGAACATAGTTATCCATTGCAGATTGGTCAAATCACAAACGCCGCCTGCTCACCCCCTAATTATTGGGGGACTCCCACTCACGCGTGAGACTCTTCTCGCTGAATCGAGTCTTGCGAGACGAGAACGAGAGAAGCGCGAAATCCATTCTAAATATATAGGCATATATCTTCGTCTTCCTTGAGACAACATGTAGTACTTCTAACAAAACGACGAATAATATTGTGACGCCAAGTTCACACCAAAGCGAGGCTCCACGTGATAACCGCCTGACAGACTTTTTGTCCCACTTTCTGAAGCCTCGAAGGAAGCATGACACCCCCCCTCACACTCTATAACCAACCTCCACCCGCCTACGTTCATCACAAGCGTCATGAATCGTGGAATACTGCACACCTAACCTTGCATGATTAAATGTACGATCGACTATAAACGACTTGAAGGCAAACCCAAATTGAAGGGCGAAAATATGAGGCTATTGGGAAGGACAGCTATACAATCCTTCCCATCAAAGCCCCGATGAAAACTTCATCTTGTCTTTGAGGGTACACTATCTTTCGCAAAACTTTCGCGCTGAAGAAATCTTGATCGTCTCGTGGCATCGGCACAACCATCTTGAATTCCTGGCCGACTACTTCCTGAAGTAATCCCCTCATCTAAATATTACTTCACACCTTTTACGAACTATGATGGTGTTCATACTATTTGTTGTATATTGAACTTTTCATTGCGAATTTGCATTTAAAAACACCCTTCCACCAAGAGTTGGTAGAATGGGTGGATGGCTTGGTATTAACACACACGAACCTTGCGTCGACCTCACAATATCCCACCAAATATTGGCGAATAAGCACTGATGGTGCGGTATAGCATAAGTATAGAATCGATGACGTTACTGCGATACGTTGGGGTTATATAAATGCTTTGTTGACGATTGGTCCACACTCGACAAGAGTTTCTAGGTAGGAGATATAAAGGGCGGGGTGTCTCATTGTATAAGAGTAAGACGAGAAATTTGGAGAAAACAGTTTCCCCATTTTCGCAAAATGCGACCTTCCCGACGAAACGTCCGCAGACGATCTGTTCAAATTTTAAATGTGTCATTCGTAGGAATGCTATACGCTATCCTAATATTATTAATCCAAGCTAAATATTTCATCAGTATAAGTAGTATAGTGGGGGTAAGTGTTGTCGAGACATGTTGTAGGAATGACATCACTTCCGGTCATGATGTCACGTCTGGTCACGTGACTTCCGGCCAAGATGACGGTACTTTCGGCCTCGTGATTTTCGGTCCAAGATAGCGACACTTCCGGTCCAAGATGATGGTTGAGGTCAAATGTCAATCCAAGATGGCGGCCGCGGTCAAAGGGCACTTCCAGTGACGTCACGTAATACGGAGAACCAGTGACGCGACAGGAACATAGCGTTTTCGCTAAATGTGCTTCATGAAGTCAGACCTTCCTTCCAGGGTAGTAAGGTGGACTGGGCAGGGTCGGGTGCGCACGTGATATGGAGAGCCAATGGGGTGAGAGACATGGGAGTTGCATCAGACGAGAGCTCCGGAGCCTGGAATTCCAACTGGAGACATTTATGCCGACTGCGCTTACGCGCTCTTCCATAGAGTAGCATAGAACTCCCAACATGGGTCGTATAGGTAGAGGATTGCACAGATGACGTCACGAGTAGGCCATCCAAAGTGGTCGAATAAGTAGATCTGAGGATACACACCGCTGTTTGTTCTATGTTGCTGGAAATCGACTATGGGCCGTCTTCTCGCTCACCAGTTGTCCTAAAACTTTCGGAAAGAGCATAATTATACCATTATGTTGAAATTTTGAATTCACCAATCAAAAGTCGAAAAAGACAATAATGCAAGTAATGACTCACACAAAAGCCTGAAAAATGAGCTGACAGGTCCTGTAGCACCATCTGTATACTGAAGGGGGACAACTCAACGTGTAACCCTAGGACGACTGTATCGCAGTGCCATCTGTATACTAAGGGAGACAACTCATCATATAGCCCGTAGGATATTAAAGGGAGACAACCCATCATATGGCCCGTAGAATACTAAAGGGAGACAACTCCTACTGTATACGTATCACTGACCAGGTCGGGACTCAATCCGCAGTTGATTCGCACATGACGCCCGCAATCCGTACATTTTCGCCGCCAGGCGTCAAATAGCCTCTGTATTCAGGTACTCGGATGGATGATACAGGACCAGAAATAGTGGAAGAAGAGGACCTGAAATGACCCTGAATCGTTAAAATGTTGAAGCATTTTTGACGCCTCGGCTCAATCGTCGCGGTTGTGTGCTGAGCTGGTGTATTACTAAAACTGGAGAGCACAATATTCGATTCTCACTGGTCCACACAAGCCCATGTCTTTCACCCCACTGGATCTCCGTAAAACACTCTACACCTTTTGCGCATGCGCCCTCGGTACAGTTAAACTCGACACGGAAAAGCATGGAAGGGGGCTTGAAATTACGTTTTGTCCGCCGACAAATTGTTCGTATACATTTTGGTATGATATTTTACTATATCTAGAAATATGACTTCTTTACCCCCGGATGATTCATTGTTTCTTGTACCGGTACATCTCCTCTGACTTCAAATCAAAATCTATAGCTTGTGTTTTGCAGAAGACAATAAATTAATTTCTTACGTCGCAAATGAAACACGCGTTTTCTTCGGGTGAACGTCCCTTTGTATCCAACCCGAAAATCGTTGAATTCCAATAGACTATATGCGCATGTCTGTTATTCTTTGTTTTATTCAGAGGACAGAAGGATGGAAACGCCGACCGCAGTTTTTACTGCGAACTGTACGATGGCGCCCCCATACCCATTGTGCGATCGTCAAATGACGGCAAAAGAGTCCGGCGATCTCTAGACGAGATTGCACTGAGTATTGCTGGTTTCCATCAACCGCAGCCATTCTTGCATGACCACACGGACATGCAGACTCGAAAAGATGGGTTCATAGAGCGTTTCCTGTTGTCTTGCCCATGCCCAAAAAGGCTTCTCCCACCAGAGATGAGAGAAGCGGGTGAAAGGCTGAAAGCGTACTGCCCAATTTACAGAATACAAGGCAACTGTATTCGATGGTTCATGAACACCACAGAATCGGCAAAGAATACAGGTAATGGAATGTAAATTTCTGCCTCCTCAACGCCAAGGCAGTGGACCGATTCTGGTCGCGCTGCTGTCCAGCAAAAAATTGTGGATCGTTGAAAGCTGAAAATGAGCGACTACTGCTAGAGTCAGTTCAGTGAAATGGCGTTACGGTATTGCTATGCCCATCCCTAAGCGAATTTTCTTTTTTTGCTTTCTGGTTAATCTCTTTGCGAGTGACAAACAGTTTGCCTGTTCGATACCTTATTATTGTATTATTGAAAGATGATCACCATCAAATATTCCCGACAGGTTGCTTGTTTTGCTTTCAATTTCAGAACGAGCATGATCGGTAATCCAAACTAATTGTCGTGGATCTTTGAATCATTCATCTGATGTAACAGCTTTTGCAAAATCGAAAGAAAACTGAGCCCGCAGGACAAAATGTTTGAGAGGTGTGGTCGCACTGTTTAGCAGCCCGACCCATTGGGAACAACCAGACGATTGGGAACCCACTTCCACTGATATATCGGACACATTTAGCATAGCGTGATCAAATAACACCCGTTCTTATGATGGGGTATATAACTTTGTCATCTGCATGAAACAATGCTTTCAGTGCCGTCATGTTTCACAATTTTTATGGATTTTTTCTTTATTATTCCTTCAAGACTAAGCCCAGATGCTCGACTTCTTTACACCGATGAAGTAACCGAAAAAGCAGAGCAGTTCAACGCTCTGATCGAGCAAGTAAGTTTTCTCTTCAAGTATTTCATAGAACCTGGAGATTTTAGTAATAGAAACGTACACTGATATAGACTACACCGAAAGGGGATAGGTTTTAACCCCGTCAGCCCCCCCCCCACCCCGTGACTTTTCTGAATCTTGTGTTACTTGCTAATTTATCAGATTAGCAGAGAATTATGAGTGTTTTAAAAATGAGATGTAATTGTAAAGTTGTTTCGTCTTTTACTTCAAAGATATTGCCAAGGTTCTGCGTAAAAAGTGCCCAAAACTATTCATTTCATATCAAGTAATTATCAGATTATTATCCACCGTAGATAATAACAGCTATGTAATGTATGTATTGACATGGAAGTTTGCTCAAGACAGCTTGCTACGCGCCTAATGCATAATATCTGTATTGATTTTGTCCACATGTAGGCTTGCTGGGATAATGCACATCTTTGAACACGCATTCAAAAGTATTGCTGATTCCACGTATTGGAATACCAGAGGAGATTAGTGGTGACACTGCCAGAAGAGCGATGTCTCTAATTGAATATTTCATCGTTCAAAAGGGAATTCTTCCTCAGGTAAATATATACAGGAAAATAGTACTCAATGATCGGATTGTGCTTCGAAATTGATTTTTCGGGCATAACAATTACCCGGAGCAGTCGCGAACTGATCATGGTGCTGTATCTCATTAATGCCATTGAAACAATATACATATACAAAAGAAAATGGATAAAATGTATGTTTTTGTCCATACACTCAAAGCAAATATCGTCAATGTTAGGGTGAAATACCATAAAAATATATGGCAGTCGACAGTTGTTTACATCCTACGGTTAAACACCGTAACTCGTTTTCAAATTACGACCTAACACCGTAACTTGTATGCAAGCACAGCCGATACCGTATATTGTTTTCATAATACAACGCAGATGATATAAAGAGGGAGACATATGGGCATGCACCATTTGAAATGTTTTGTTCGTGATCCAGCTTCTATAGACTAGCGTGTAGCTGAAGGAAAATTTCACTTTAGGTCAGTTGGTATATTCGCACGAGTCCGCTCTTCGATTTGGTTTGACTGGGTTCGCTCAGATGAGGCGGTAGAGCAATTGCTTCGTAATTGAAGGGTTGGGTGTTCGAGTTTCGTGACATTCGCTTGCAAAGTAGAAAAACAGACTTTACGTCGATATCATCGTGTGCATCAATGATCATAACCGTGCCATCTGAGGTTACCGTTCGTGTGAATATTCTTCAAGGGTCCTGTCGTAAATGGCAGCTAAGCTACGGATTTCCATGCACCGTAAAGTATATATTGATCGTTAAATTTACGATACAGGTTGGCAGCATCATCTGCCGGTTATTTACCGTAAATAAACAGGGAATTTGTTAGAATGTAGCTGCCTTCAAATTAAGAAAAAGGGTATCGACATTTTACATAAGGGAGTGTTGTAACCTTAACCGACAGTTTTTTGATCGCGTTGAGTATTTATTTTTTCAGTTTAATATATTTCTATCACATCACTGGTATTTGTCCTTCAGAAACTGGAAAACTCGGTTCCGGAAGGAGGTGAAGCACGCAGTTTTAACCTGAATGAGAGGATTCTTTGTCACCCAGGAATCTTTGTGACACCCAGAAATTGCACCAAAGCCCTTTCTACAACAAGACGACCAAAATCCGAGAAGATTCGCGATGCAATGCATGTCCTGGAAACCCGAGAATTCGGGAAGATGATTTCAGTCGGTCGATGTATTTGCTTCGCGAAGAAATACCCCTTGCAGGAGGCGGAGTTAACTTCAGTTGGGATGCAGCCTGCACTTGAGTGCTCATCAGAAAGAAATATTCCAATCGGCCTATCCAGTGTATGCCACTATTATCGCCTCTGTTGGCCTTGATGCATCCCACTCACCAGATGACCGCTCTCTGGTTCATGGGCAGTAGGCTCTGTCTCGCTTGGGTAATATTATCTGTATATGCATGGTGAAGACATGTCACGATGATCAGTTCCCGTATAGTGAAGGGTTCGTCACTCCGAAAAAGCATTGCTGACGCAAACACATGGCTGATATTTCCTCCAGATAGTTCGGGCAATCAATGGCTAATGAGTTAAGGGCCAGAATTGAAAAGTTGCAATATTTCGAAATTGACTAATAGTAGAGATTTGGAACTTTTTGTATGTATTATTAAGTGTCTTCTGACTATATATGACTGCTTTTACGTAATATTTAAACGAAAAATAATTGTGCAGTTTTGTTTTTGTCATTTTCTCCCATGGTTTGGTACACCAAATCTCAATTTTCGAGTACAAATAGCTCTCTATGATAACTATAAAACATTTATAGAGTTGCAGTTAACAGTAACATTCCATTTTTTCAGGCGAAAGCCATTGCACATACTGATAGAAATGTGCATGAACATAGTATAAAAATATCCATTGTTAGCAAATAACTTTCCCTGGAATGGATATACTGAAGTTCTCAAAATATTTCTGGGATTCTTACTGAGTGTTCAGGCCACGCATCCACAACTCAGTTTCAGGAATTTTAGTCTGAAATTCAATATCTATTCACTGAATTCTGTGACAGATACCCTGAAATTTTGGAATCGGGCTAAAATCCATGAAATTGAGTTGTGGATGTGTGGCCTGAACATTCATGAGGAATCCCTGAATCGTGTTGAGAGTGTAAACATTGTAAAGACTCATATTTAGTATTGAAATCACTATCTTAGGATTTCACTTTATTTTATTAATATCTTGTACACCAAATATCGACAAGATTAAAATTATTTTTCTTGAAAATATTCTGCAATATATGCCATGCATATATACAGTCAAACGGCCTTAATAATATTACTGAATACACATAGCCAACATCGCCGCTACCACAGGCCCGCAAAACAAGAGATTTGAGTGTGGGGGGGGGGGGGTTGGTATTAGGGTGAAGTGTCGAAATATGGGGTCTCTATATATAACCCCATGCTTTATATTAATAAACATAAAGGTGTGAAACAGACTTTGGGTGAATCGAGAAATAAACGGTTTACCGCCAAACAAAATACATCAGCATATTCTACCTTTGCCAGGCGATTCAAAATCCAACGTAACTGTCCGTCCATCTAGGAACAGTTAGATTATGGCGGGCTTCGTTCTCAATTCTGATTGGTCAGTAGCGACACGCCTTCGGTAAGAGAGGTCACGCACTGATCAGCTGTCGCGACTGACCAATCAGAATTGAGAACGAAGCCCTCCATAATCTAACTGTTCCTAGATGAACGGACAGTTACGTTGGATTTTGAATCGCCCGGCAAAGGTAAAAAATTTCACAAATTTACTAATTTGACGACGGGAGTATATAAAGCGATACTTGTAGAATATGCTGATGTATTTTGGCTGGCGGTAAACCGTTTATTTCTCGATTCACCCAAAGTCCGTTTCACACCTTTATGTTTATCTATATAAAGCATGGGGTTATATATAGAGACCCCATATTTCGACACTTCACCCTAATACCACCCCCCCCCTCCCAAATCTCTTGTTTTGCGGGCCTGTGGTCGCTACCTAGACTATGGGTTTTATTCATTTCCCTGGAAAGTAAGCAAATTTACATCCTGCCACACGGTTGCAATTTTTCTTCTTTTCGTTTTCATTGTTCTCCGCGAAATGAAAACTGATTTTATGAGTATCATGACGGTGAACGTCACACGGAAGATTGAAGATAACATAGACATTACTTTGAATGGCCCGTGTGTCCCGGTGTAAATTTTCAGACTTCACCAAAGAAGATAATGGGACGCGCATAGCCAAGGAAGAGACGATTGTTCGGATCTTTGTTGTAGGACAAGTTTGAGATAATGCAATTTTTCAAGGGTAGTACCAAATCTGTTACAACAGCAATGGCTTTTGCTTTTGACATAGTTCATGCAATGGTCGATAATAATTACCGGAGAATAATTGAGAAGAAGACGTTTTCTTCCCGCCCGAGAGTTGATTACTCTTTCAGCCTTCCATGTGTTATATGGGAAGGATTGTTCCGTTTGGAAGAAGGCATAGCTTAAGTTACCACACTGTTGATATTTTGGAAGAAGGCGTAGCTTAAGCTACCACACTGTTGATATTTTGGAAGAAGGCACAGCTTAAGTTACCACACTGTTGTCCGTTTGGAAGAAGGCATAGCTTAAGTTACCACACTGTTGTCCGTTTGGAAGAAGGCATAGCTTAAGTTACCACACTGTTGTCCGTTTGGAAGAAGGCATAGCTTAAGTTACCACACTGTTGATATTTATTCTATGATAGTCACAGTTGATACGAATGTGATGTTGCTATAGACATAATTAATTTCATACTGATAAACGACAATAAATATATTTGGTGAAAGACATTCTACGTAATTATATATGAGCTGGTAATACCAATCTACTGGGGGGGGGGGGTATTCCAGATTGTTCAATAGATTTGTTGAGTTGAAAGGCACTTGGTTTTGGTATAGACCCTGGTAGACCATAGAAATGGACAATAAACGCTTGGGGAATCCATATCGCACCAAGAAATGTTCTGTTATGCTTATCGAAAGATGATCGCTGAAACCGAAAACAAAATGAAACAGTCACCACCGATTGTTTTCATAAGAAAAAGCTGTATTTTGGAATACGCCACTTCAAACACAGTTGCTATTGAACAAAGTTTCATTCCTCAAATGTGTAGTCCTCTCATGAGTCATCATGCATAAACGTATGATTCGGAAATAAGCAATCAATATAATTATTATTTATCACAAACACAATAAGTCGAAAACTGGTCATAGGGTCTGCTATTGCATGCAGGGTGTTGTTATATCTTAATGTAAGTGTTGTCCGTCAAGAGTTTGAATTTAACAATCTCAATTAGCTGAAAATCCACACGCACGCACGTTGGACAATAATACACTCAATTTGATTTACAGAAATTTTTATCTATTTGGAATAGTTTACATGATGTCAAGTTCAGTGAAAAATTGATTGCATAGCCCTGTATCCCTCGTTGCCATACCTGAAGTTGTATAGAGAGGGTAGAGGGAAGTGAGACAAGATGAAATAAGGGGCTGCGCGGATGTCGCCATAAGTAGATCACGGTATCAAAGGTCACTCAAATGGCAGCATAAGTAGGTAAAAAAATCAAAGGTCAATCCAAGATAGCGGGAGGAGGGCAAAGGCAAGACACGTGTTAGTATAGAAAGGACAACGAGGTCGAATATAGGGCAGGGTCACGGGCAGCGCGAGAGGCTGCGCGGGTGACATCACCAGTAGGTCACGATTTCGAAGGTAATCCAAAATAGAAGCATACGTGGGTCAAAGGCTAAGGGTCAATCAAAGATGGCGGAACCTGGTCAAAGTTCAAGCCCAAAAGTAGTATAGAAAGTGCAAATCCGGTCGTATACTGATTCGCTGATGATGGCATAACTAGGTCACGAGGGCAACGCTCATCCAAGGCGGTGGCACGAGATCAAAGGTCAATCCAAGGTGTAGTACAGAAAGTGCAAATCTAGCTGGCCGTATATGGATCGACGTACGAGCAAATTCTGCTGTTTTGTTGGATTTTCGCCAGTGAGAATCGATTATGGTGCTAGCCATTCAGGGTGTATGCAGGCTATTAAAACTAGGACTGGATCCCGGAGGATTTGAAAACGCGAAATCACGGATTTCACGCCTAAGAAGTCGGCATGGTAAAAGGCCCCGGGCTACCGTGAAATATACTTGTCTATGTCTGCAAGCTGTAACGTCAGGTTCGGGTCTTCTTGGGTCGGTGCAATCAAACCCGTATTCTTTAGAAATGCTGATTTTAAGCTTAAAAACAGTGACGCCCGTGTTAACGCATTGACGCTGAGCGTCAGAACGCTTCAGGTGAGAAAGAATGGACATGAAGCGCTGAAGCGTTCGAACGCCTGTTGAATTCCGGCGTTAAAACACGTCACCGCATTATGGGTCGACTTTAGAGTTTCCAAGGAGGTTTTTTCGTCATTTAAACTTGGCGCCTGTGTGGGGAACACAAGAAGATCTGTTCAAATGAAATCTCTTGCAGATGTTTCTGAATATGACAAGAGTTTTAAGATTTTTTCTAAAAAAATTGGAGCTGTTTGCAGGGGAACGCTCGTGATCAGAATTTTCAGCGCTTCATGTCCACTCTTTCTCACCTGAAGCGTTCTGACGCTCAGCGTCAATGCGTTAACACGGGCGTCACTGTTTTTAAGCTTAAAATCAGCATTTCTAAAGAAATCAAAGCGCTCCAAAGCATTAATGGACAACCTGGAATGCACACAATACTTGAAAAGTCAGATTTTAGATGGATTTTAGATGTTCTATGATGAGTTACCTCCCGGTGATACTGCGACGTATTTGTCTTACGGGCTGTATGATGAGATGTCTCGACTTAGTATACAGGTGGCGCTACGATACAAGACAGCACAATATATGGGCTGTTGAGTGGGTCACCATTTACACTTTCTATGCTACTTCTTGGCGTGACCTTTGACCTCGTGCCGTCATCTTGGATTGACCTTTGGCCCACTTATGCCGCCATTTTGGGTGACCTTTGATCACATGACCTATTCCCCACTGCCCCACTCCACCGCCTCAAATACTAATAGATTTATCCTCTGTCTACTCATTCCTCTTGAAAATATTAAATTCCTAAGTCTAGCAAGTAAAACGACTCGTATTTCAGTTTCACTTCCAGAGGTCCGCATACTGGCGGAAAATTTGAAATGGGATTTGTTATCAGTCAGTACTAATGTCTGGGCCATTGCGTTTAAATCAACATTTCTAAAGTAATACGACGCAGTGGTGGTGTTGAAATTATCAATATTATGAATGGTCATTGACATAAAACAGATGAAAACTGACATCTTAGGATTACTGATTACATCTTAACATATCGATTTGAAAAGTATAACATTCTAAATAGGAAAGCAATAATCGCTAAAACTTATATTCGCTTCTATAATACACCGGTCCTGGAAGCAGAACTCTACCGTTACATTTTTCTTCTCTGACCCTCATCAAATCGTTACGCACGTTAACTCTATATCATCAACATCAACTTGTTTTGCCATAATATTGTCATTGGTTGAAGTGTTGTCTGCTAATCGCATCACTGTCACAGATATATGAAATAAAATGTTCACGAACACAGATTCACATCATACGGAGCCGTGGAGCGGACATAGTCAATATTTTTTTAATTTCCCCCGAGATAATATCCCCCGAGATAATAACTAGGGGAAAATTCGCCATTGGTCAAAATTATCTGGGGGGAAATTCGCGATTGGTCAATTATCTCGGGTGAAATTATCTCGGGGGAAATTAATTTTCCCCGAGATAATATCCCCGAGATAATTATCCAGGGGGAAATTCGCCATTGGTCGATCATCTCGGGGGGAAAATAATTTACCCCGAGATAATTTCACCCGAGATAACTGACCAATCACGAATTTCCCCCTAGATAATTATCCCTAGATAATTATCTCGGGGGATATTATCTCGGGGGAAAATTAATTTTCCCCGAGATAATTTACCCCGAGATAATTGACCAATGGCGAATTTACCCCTAGATAATTATCTCGGGGCAAATTATTTTCCCCCGAGATAATTGACCAATGGTGAATTTTCCCCTATTTATTATCTCGGGGGATATTATATCGGGGGAAATTAAAAAAATATTAACTATGTCCCCTCCACGGCTCCGTAACATCATGTCGTTTGGAACGTAAAAGACTGATTGACTAGCCTTGCATTCTACGCACCAAAATACTCGAGACATCGAATTACAACCCACACAGATAACGAATAACCACTAACAGTTGTGCATGTGAGCTTCAACAACCAACCAGATGATCTACAAGCCTATCTGTCTTCAGGCAAATGTAAAATCGTGCTTTATTTATTTATTTGATACACAGGTCAACAGACGTATGCCCAGTAACAGACCCGGAAAACGCTACATACAGTAAAACAATATATACACAGATAAGACGGTTAAACATATACATAAAAATTATGATAACATTTAATAAGTGACATTAAAATTATATCATCAAAGCCGTTCCCCGCCGTGAAATTGTTGGGCAGTGAATATTGAAAACAAGTTCGCTCTGCCTTCCCTGTAATTGAGTTTGCCTCGGACCTGATCTAAGTTCTTCTGTCTGAGGACGAGTCCCATGTCACCTACATATTCACAACTTGCTACATGATTGAAGATCTTGAGGATGTTTTCCGCTGATGGATCTACAGCTGTTTGTGACATCAATCGAAGTATTGCTTCCAGCAAACTTGCCTCGAAATCTGACCAGCTACCTTGCTTGATCTCTTGAGCTTGAGTCTTCATGAATTCGTCACTTCTTTGTCTTTTATTGGAAACCAAAAAGTGTCTATTTCGTGAACTCGTTCCTAGCAGCTGGACACCAGATTTGCTCAATTTTGTTCCGTAGTCATTTGCACATTTTACACATCGGCATTTATCACCACAACCCTGCGATGTCTTGTAGCATGGGCATCGCGTGCCATATTTACCAACTCGATTAAACGCTAGTGCATGCCGGGTTGTTTTTTACTTTGTCTCGTCCACACCTACATCGGTCGTGAGTGGAAACGGTAGCAGGCGATGGTTTATCTTCGTTACTCTCATCTACTGCGATTGCGAACACCGTACTGTCGTAATGACCGGGTCCGTAATGGTTGTAGGCAACATAAAGGGGTTCTTTCCATCTCACGGTTTGTGGTATGAACGGAATCACTTGGAACGATAACATAGATGTGATGACGACTATACGGCACAACCCAACACCTTCGACATAGCTCTCACGACGAAATCACTCACTTGATTGCTAAACACGCCATCTCTTTCAAACGCTACGGCTGCTTGATTGAACTCTTCCAGAGTCATGTTGTACGTCTGTGGAAAGTAGTCTTCTGCATTGCGAAGTAATTACTTTACGAACAAGCTGCGAAGAATTTTTGCCTTCACTGGAACGGGATCGCTTGGTGTTATGTTTAGAGAGGACAAATGGGCAAAAAACTCACCACTGAGTTCACCTTCGAACAACCTGCTGACTTGACAGGCAAGTGATGTGAAAGCACAGTTTCCATCTTTCTCAACGCTTTCAACTTCAGGTTGAACCCACTCAATCTTGCCTGAATTCTTTGTCTATGAGTACTTTCTTCTTCACTGCCAGAATGCAGATTACCTTCCAATCGACCACTACGGAGGCACATCAGGTTATCCGACATAAAACATGGGATATCCCATGGGTTGGTGGTCTTTGATTTGCATTTTTCGGTGATATTCCACAGAAGTTCCTGCAGACGTAGAGCCATTGGTATGAGTAGGTCTTGGCTGGTTCACATCGTCGACTCTGTCCCAAACCACATCATCACTGACTGTCGGCTCATCAGGTCGTCAGTGAAGTGAGTTGAATCTACAACAGACGGATTTGGAAACAATCCGAAATGTTCTGTATATCCCTGAATTTCACATTTGATCTCTTTATCCACGAATGGAGCCATTATCAAAGGGGCGCGACAATGCAATTGTTTGCGTCGTATATTTGCATTCGTTATGTGGAACAACAACGTTATTAAAGCAAACGCTAGCTCTACTCCTAGACGGCTTGCACCTGTGACAAGGGACCTGTTTAGTAGTCTGTGGATACCCTCATTTCTCTGCGTCCCGTGGCCTAGTGGTATATCACTCAAACATCCAGTTTCTATGTGGTGCTCTATATTTTGTATTTCCTTTCGGGCATCATCATTTAATAAATCCAGTTCACATGTGTGACTCCATTTCTGAACAAACTCGTTCAGCTGTTTCAAAATGATATCAGGCATCGGTGTTGACTTCCCACGTTCCTTCCCCCGGTCATTTGGTTGTCGAAATACCAGAGAAAATTCATTTATACAGTCTTGTCGGTATTTGCAACGTTTTGGTATTTTTTTCGACAAACGTTGAACAGCATGGAATAAGTCTAGCTTAACAGCTAAGCACGGGCCAAAAACTTCCTGTAACTTTGATCTCCACTTGCAACACATATCCACCATTGCGTGTGTGAGGTGTTTACCTTGCCGCTGTAATCTGTCACGCAATTCACACATCGCATGTCTGACTTGCGCGAAGCTCTCCCCAGAGCACAAGGACCATTTAACAATTTCACCACACTCGTTCACAACAGCAAATACATGTAGATTTCCGCTCGGCGGTTTCGAATGGTGATCTGTTATGGTGTGATTATCTGTTACAGGCGATAAACTTTGCACTTTTATCTCATTTTTATCTAGCGTTCATATAAGAAATTTACTAATGCATTCCCAGTATTATCTTCACGTTATATATATATATTCGTATTTATGAAAAGATTGAAGCATGCTGCTGGCGAGAAGTTTTTTTCCTCTGCGATACCATGGCCCCTTCAAATGTGCACGTACGGTACGCCGTAATAGAAATACCGGAATAACGCAAATAAAAAAAAGCTGTAAAACCTTGGCATGAAATTATTATTTTTTTTAGTATCAGCGTTACATCCATTGGCTATTACAGATTGGATATTTGTGCTAAATCAAGTTGATTGGTGAATTAATTATTCACCAACGGCATTGTTCCATGTTGGGTTATGTTACTTCACCCCCGACGGAGATGTAAAGCCTCGCTGACTTTTGACCTGAGAGTAGGATGATTTAAGTTGTGTTTACGTCATGTTGAGGGTGTGATGAAACCCTCATTGTGTCTGAAGTTTCCATATATCCTTTTGGGAACTAATCCGGAAATAATTAAGTTTCACACACACATGCGATCAACATGTTATTGGAAAATTAAACAAAATGTATGCATTAAATATGACCTTCTTTGATCACAAACGGTGACAGTCAGTTTGCACCATAGTTGTACCATAGCTAGTGAATCATGGTTCACCATAGTTGCACCATGGTTCACTATATAGTTAACTTATTTTAAGATCATGGCTATCCAGATATTTGACATGGGAAAATATACCACGGCTGTACAGCAAGTCTCTACCTACCTGCCATTGTAAATGAATACCATGGTAAACCATTGTAATAACCAACCATGGTAAATATGTGCCTTGGTTTACCATGGAATTACCATGGTACAGCTAACCGTGGTAAATTTGTACCATGAAATTACCATGGTACAGCAAACCATGGTAAATTTAAACCATGGTAAAATAACCATAGTAAAAATGTACCATGGATTTACCATGGTAATCCATTGTACTTTTTACTCGAGACAGGGATCTTATACAGAATTGATTGCGGGACTGGGTAGACGGAACCGACGGGTGCCAAAAGACCTTGAATAAGCAGGGCCCATGACGCTCGTGGCGCTGTACAGGCCGTGTCAGTTTTACCCAGGGAGCATACGGCAAATGCGAAATTATATCAGAAATATTTACGACGTATTATTGTATCAATGAATGAAATCCCATTCAAATTTGTTAAAATATGTATATGTTTGTTTTGTGTTCGCTTAATATTCACTGAATAACGTAGACGCAAAGACAGGGAGGGTTTTATACAGAATTGATTGCGGGACTGGGTGGACCGGACGCTCGGACACCAAAAGTCCTTTGGCTGTGGATGAAGGGTAGCAAATGTCAGAAGAAAGAACCTGCTAAATGATGGGTTCGTTCCACATTAGTCCCTGGAAAATGCCGTCCTGCCCCGGTGTCGGCGACAGGTGCCCAGCACGTAGGACACCGTCTGGGATTTGGTTCATTCTCATAATTTCCCCTCTATTTTTATAACATGGAGCGGGTTCAAATATTGCTCAACATATTAGAAATATTTAGGACATATTATTATATCACGAATGAATTCCCAATTGGAATTTTAAAAGAATATTTGTTTTGTGTTAGCTTAAGGATAGCTGTCCCCTTAGAGGGTCAAAATTGGTCTTTTTTCATTTCTTCATTCAAATATTCACTCTTTCCTCTAACATTTGGTAAAAAAAATGAAATCAAAATTATAAGTAGAAGTTCTTCAATATTAGGATTCAAAATTTAGTTTCCGAGGCACTGGAACAATTAAACAAATTGCCTTAGCTTGCGCTTGGCTACTATTATTTTTGTCTGTTAAATCTCCCTTTCCAAAACTCATTTCCGCAGTGTTATGGTAAGCTAATTACATGTATCTATTAGTCCTACTTATTTACATTAATCTGCCCCCTTCTGATCAAAACCATGCAAACATCCGTATTTTTGCTTCTAATTATAACCGTGACACTTCACTCAGACACCCGCCGTGAAGTGATCTACACAGGTGTGAACAATTCTCAGTTGAGCAAGTTTTAGCAAGTTTTTTTAAGTTTAAATTGGACTTTATTTGATGAAAACACTTTTCAACTTTTTCAAGCTTTCAGTTTTGTACAAAATCCGAGATTTAAACGTTTATTTCTCGAAAAGTATCCATGCTACGCTTTTGAAATTTGGCATGCTTGTTACTTATAAGGTGATCTAGTAAATTTTATCTCACTTTTTGTAAATTCGGATTAGTTTTTTCAATTATTCAACTTTTAAGACAAACGACCGTAAAATAGTACGTTTTTTCCAATTTATTTTAGTAAAATAGCTGTAAAAACAAAACCAGGCAAAAATAAAAAATAAAAAAATGAGTTTACTAGTTCGAATTGTCTCCTATCAAGGTATACCATCAAAGTTGAAACAAGACCAACAGTTTTCATGAAATATCAATTGAAAATGGACGCTATTGTTTTCATTTCAATTTTAAAAAATGGGAATATTTTCTACACGGTAGCAGCGTCGTTTATGCAAATCATATATCCCTACGATGTACGCTTTCATAAAATATATAGTTTATTATGGTTATCTTGTATATTTATTGATACAGACGACAAATTGTCACGGGGTGCAAAAACTGCCTCTAAGGAGACAGCTATCCTTAATATTCACTGAAAATCGTAGAAGCACAGACAGGGATCTGTTCAAGAGAGAAGTGTTCATCAGTTCAGCTATAACTTGTTATGTTACCATTGTTAGCTAATCTAACAACAAATAACTGGAGCTGCTGTGTCTCTAACTGACGGTCTACATTCTCGCAACATTTTGCTTCATTTTGAGGCGAGTACAAAAAGTTCAGAACGGCACTGAGCAGAAAAAAGCGCCAATCTTCGTTTTCCACACAATTATATGTCAGGAAACAAGAAGGGACCCGCATGTAGACTGAGTGATTTTCACGTGCAATTTCGTCTCTGATATTTTGAGTATTTTGGGGGTTTAAAGCTAGTAATATCCCAGATTTCTTGAGTAGTATTTTTCGAGAATTTTGGAGGTGATTCGTCAGATTTTCGCTGTTCGCGGTGGTTTTTTTGTTTTTTTTTTGATCGCCAATTTCCTAGTGTAGATAGAGGGCGCTGTATTGAATATAACAATCTTCGAAAGGACTGTGTTGATATATAGCGCAGGCTGTTTGTGAAACTGTTTTCAACTGTTATTATCTTTTTGTTTGTTCGATTTGATCTTTCATGGGGCTCCCTAGGCGGTAGTTTTGCTGTGTTTTGTTTTTTGATGTCTTGTTCCCTAGATCACCATTTTCCTGGTGTAGATAGAGGGCGCTGTATTGAATATAAGATTGTCATACGGGGCCCATCTTAGCTTGCTAGGGCATTTCACGTTTCACTTGACACTACGAGCAGAAGTTTCTACGTATGATCGTGTCATGCGTTCGGATGATGACGGGGCCTTTTGTTCTTCCAAAGCACATGTGTTGATATATGCGCAAGCTCTTTGTAAAACTGTTTTCAACTGTTATTATCTTTTTGTTTGTTCGAATTAATCTTTCCATGAGCTCCCTAGGCGGGAGTTTTTTTCTTTTTTGTCTTGGTCAGCCAGCCTGTCTTGGCTTTGACGTAGATCACTATTTTCCTTGCGTGGATAGATAGCTAAAATTCATGAAGGCTACTGTGTATAAAAATGTAGGATTTGTACAGAAACATTCGAAACATATCGTGGCATGCGAGCACATGCAAAGGTACATACTGTGGGAAGCCACATCGTACCATGACAAACCTAAACGAGAGATCCTGAAGGATCTTGGCGCCCACCATTGTCCGATAATTGTAAGCTAATGACTAGAGGATCTTTTTGTCCATTGTTACTAAGAACAGACAATTGATTTGTAATTTTGTTTACAGAATTTTGAATCTGAGTGAAAAAGAGTGAAAAAGGCCACTGAAAAACACCAAGATATGATAATAAGTTTCAGGAGTTTCAAGATTTCTAGAAACTTTACTTATGTCGGTTGTTATAATACAAGAGAAATGAGCAAAGTTAGTCTGAAAGTGAATGTACATGTACCGAGGATTCTTCGCCTTTGTTTTGTAGTATTTTTTTTATTTATTTTTTTTGCACGTGTCATCATTGGGTACTGGAAGCGAAGACCAATCTCTTTGACACTTTGGCATGAGCTATGAAACATACTTCAGATTTTATAATTAGGAACGAATGCTAATTCTGTTCTGTTTCTTGGGCTATTTTGAGATATCTCTTTTAAGATACCATGCAGCTGCATGTTAATTATTGTGTTTGTAGCTGTTTCTTATTCTATTCACTGTTGTCTGTCATCTTGTAATTGTACATGTATGTGTAATATGTCTGTTGGGAGAGGCGTTCAAATAGGCTCTGCCTGTTCGCCGATCCCTGTTTCCTGGTGAAATAAATATACTGTTTAAATCAAGATACCATGCTCGAAAATAGTAAGATGGTACAATAATGCTTAATACTGAAGGGATCCGTTCCGCGCAGTAATGTTGAAACTTCAAAAGTGCCTGGATCCTGATTATCTCCCTTGGATCGAAACATCCAGTAGTCTACAGTTGTCGAGTTGTGGCATTGAGTCACAAGACTGAGGTCGGCATACGAAACAGTGGAGCAGTTCACTTGCTACTGCATGGACTAAAGAAGGCTGATTTAAAATTTGAAGAAATACATTTTAATTCAGAATTATTTGAACTCCTTGATATGAAAGGTGAAGGTACGGATATTCTCTATAGTCAATATATAGAATATGCCCCACCGTTTAATCCGCCGACTCTTGTGATGCAACGTCACTTGAGAATACCAAATTAATTTGGAGCTTAACTTGGATTTTCGAATCGGACCAAAAAAGGTACCTTGCACTGATAGGCCCCATGTGAGACCTGTGTACCAAATTTCAGAAAAATCCATGAAATATTTCCCAAGAATTCACGGTAACAATGTTTCAAGGGGAAATTCAAGATGGCCGCCTTGTGTCCATATTGGATCTTCGATTCGGACCGACAAAGGTACCTTGCACAACTAGACCATAAGGGGAACCTGTGTACCAAATTTGAGAAAGATCCATGCAGTACTTCCTGAGAAATCACGATAACAAATTTGCATGGGAAAATCCAAGATGGCGGCCTGTTTTGCCATATTGAATTTTCGAATCGGACCAGAAAAGTTATCTTGTACAACTAGACGACAAGGTGAACCTGTGTACCTAATTTAACAAAGATCCATGCAGTAGTTCTTGAGAAATCGCAATAACAAAGTTTCATGGGGAAATCCAAGATGGCCGCCTGATGGACATATTGGATTTTGGAATCGGACCAAAAAAGGTTTCTTGCACAACTGGACCCCAAGGGGAACATGTGTACCAAATTTGAGCAAGATCCATGAAGTAGTTCCTGAGAAATCGCGATAACAAATTTTCATATGGGAATCCAAGATGGCTGCCTAGTGGCCATATTGGATTTCGGAATCGGACCAGAAAAGGTTTCTTGCACAACTAGACCCCAAGGGGAACCTGTGTACCAAATTTGAGAAAGATCCGTGCAGTAGTTCCTGAGAAATCGCGATAACAAGGTTTCATGGGGAAATCCAAGATGGCTGCCTGGTGGCCATAGTGGATTTTCGAATCGGACCAAAAAAGGTTTCTTGCACAACTAGACCCCAAGGGGAACCTGCGTAACAAATTTGAGAAAGATCTATGCAGTTGTTCCTGAGAAATCATGATAACAAGGTTTTACGGGAAAATCCAAGCTGGTTGGCTGGTGGCCATATTGGATTTTCGAATCGGTCCAGAAAAGGTATCTGCACATCTAGACCCCAAGAGGAACCTGTGTACCAAATTTCAGAAAGATCCATGCAGTAGTTCCTGAGACATCGCGATAACAAGGTTTTACGGGAAAATCCAAGATGGCCGCCCTGTGGCCATATTGAATTTTCGAATCGGACCAGAAAAAGTATCTGCACAACTAGGCCCCAAGGGGAATATGTGTACCAAATTTCAGAAAGATCCATGCAGTAGTTCCTGAGAAATCGTGATAGCAAGGTTTTATGGGGAAATCCAAGATGGCCGCCCTGTGGCCATATTGGATTTTCGAATCGGACCAGAAAAGGTATCTGCACATCTAGACCCCAAGAGGAACCTGTGCACCAAATTTCAGAAAGATCCGTGCAGTAGTTCCTGAGTAATCGTGATAACAAGGTTTCATGGGGAAATCCAAGATGGCTGCCCTGTGGCCATATTGGATTTTCGAATCGCACCAGAAAAGGTATCTGCACATCTAGACCCCAAGGGGAATCTGTGTACCAAATTTCAGAAAGATCCGTGCCGTAGTTCCTGAGAAATCGCGATAACAAGGTTTCATGGAGAAATCCAAGATGGCCGCCCTGTGGCCATATTGGATTTTCGAATCGGACCAGAAAAGGTATCTGCACAACTAGGCCTCAAGGAGAATCTCTGTACCAAATTTCAGAAAGATCCATGCAGTAGTTCCTGAGAAATCGTGATAACAAGGTTTCATGGGGAAATCCAAGATGGCCGCCCTGCGGCCATATTGGATTTTCGAATCGGACCAGAAAAGGTATCTGCACATCTAGAGCCCAAGAGGAACCTGTGTACAAAATTTCAGAAAGATCCGTGCAGTAGTTCCTGAGAAATCGCGATAACAAGGTTTCATGGGGAAATCCAAGATGGCCGCCCTGTGGCCATATTGGATTTTCGAATCGGGCTAGAAAAGTTATCTGCACAACTAGACCCCAAGGGGAACATGTGTGCGAAATTTCAGAAAGATTCGTGCAGTAGTTCCCGAGAAATAGCGATAACAAGAATTGTTTACGGACGGACGACGGACGACGGACTGACTGACTGACGGACGACGGACCACGGACGAAAGGCGATTTGAACAGCCCACCATCTGGTGATGGTGGGCTAAAGACCCGAAAAGACACATTCAAAGGAATATTATGCAATGTGATGTGTGCAACAAGAAATTCACAACAAAATGAAAGCTAGAACTGTATAATATATTGCACCAGGAATCCCACAACTTTACACATGTGGGACTTCCTTACACACAAGCATGCGGAAAGCTTAAGTAACAAGACATGTCCAATTTAAACATTCCAATGAAAGGTAAAGTGAGACATGTGGGAAGGGATTTAAATTTAAAGCAAATCTAACGTCACATTCAAACTGTTAAATATAACAAGCGTCGGACTAATAAGATGTAGGACGACATCTGTGATATGTCACATTGGAATTGAGGCAAAAAAAAATGTAATTCCTCAGTGATAATATGCCTGTCATGAGATGAAGTGATATTACGTGATAGTGAGTTCTGTCTGTCCATGAGCTATTGATGTCTCTATGATATACTACCCATGAGGCAAAGAGGAACCATATTTAATTTGAGATCAAGTTTGAAGGTCATGATGGCCGAAAACCAGTAAATCATTCAATACTGTTATGTTTATGCTAGAAGTAGGGCCTACAGTTTAGAGATGTAGATTGTGATATGGGGAAGAAGTAGCCTGTTGGTATTTACCCTTCTAGAGATAGTGTTAACAAGCAAGATGGACACTCAGGAAAGACAGACGGACGAGTTCGACAATGCCAACAATACAATTTGACCAAAACTGGCCAAGGGTTTTCCAACAGAATAGTCTTCTTCACCATCATAATCCACATCTCTGAACTGTACTCAAAGCATTATAAACATCACAACTTTCAATGATTTACTGATTCTCTCACACAGTGACCTTAACCTTCCATCTGTTGACCTCAATATTAATACGGCTTCTCTCTACCCCATGGGTTAGTATACCTAATCCATGGTCTGGAACTGGAGATAGAAATAAAAACAGATGGACATAAATTATTATCACAACATACAACGTCATCCATCGACGGGCATATGAAAAGAAGTGGTTGAGGGGAGATAATCCAATTACGTGACTTGTCTGCCAAACAGTAGGCCTACTTTTTATTCCAGGCTTGTTATTTGTAGAACACCAATTCACACCAATCACAATAATCATACATCTGTTTCCTGAAACCAACTTGAAGGAAGTGATGTACGTATTTTGTTTTCTTTTGCAGTCTCATGTGCCGTGTTTTGTACAGGATTTTGCAAAATTCTGTTAAAAAACATACATAATAGGAATACATACACAATAATAGGAATACATCAGGTTACAGAAAAAGACATAATGCATTTTGATTGGCTTAAGGTCCTACCCATAACAGGGAAGCTCACTGTAAGCATGAATTATATTCTTCATTCTATGTACTGAAACCAGTTGCTCAATCCCAAATTGGTGAACAGGAGGAAAAGAGAAAGTGAAATATATATAAAAAACAGTATTGCATTGATATTTACAGTTTATTTGTGTAATATACAACATTAAAAGACTTACGGCAAGTATTAAATGGTATATCTACATGTATCCTATCCTTATGCTATCCTACATAAAAGTCAATTTATACCAGAGTTCATGGTACTGCAGAGAAAAGCATGGGACTGAATGAAAGACAGTTCATGGACAAGTCTATATATCTGATTAAAAATCAGCCTATGTAATACTTTCCTAGGTTCTGATATGAAACAGTCAGTCAATTTAATAATTTGGATGTTATTCCTCTGGATTTCCATAAATGAAAGGCTTGAATCATCTGGCAGTCTGGGGCTTTCTGGGAAAATCAAGATGTATGAGTTCATCTTTCCACATTGAAAACGTTTTCGTGAACGTTTTTGGCATTTGTGCATGGTGAATTTTGGAGTTGATTCGTCAGATTTTCGCTGATCGCGGTGGGTTTTGTTTGTTTGTTTTTGTTTTTTTTGATCGCCAATTTCCTGGTGTAGATAGAGGGCGCTGTATTGAATATAACATTGTCATACGGGGTTTTTGGGTCTTCGAAAGCACTGTGTTGCATTCTCGTCTCGCGAGACTCCCTACTGCGGTCTCCCGCGGGTAGACACGGCTCTCTTTGAGAATGCACTGTGTTGATATATAGCGCGGGCTCTTTGTAAAACTGTTTTCAACTGTTATTATCTGTTTGTTTGTTCGATTTAATCTTTCCTGTGGCTCCCTAGGCGGTAGTTTTGCTTTGTTTTGTATTTTTGATGTCTTGGTCAGCCCGGCTGGGATGACCTAGATCACCATTTTCCTGGTGTAGATAGAGGGTGCTGTATTGAATATAAGATTGTCATACGGGGCGTTTTGGTCTTCCAAAGCACTGTGTTGATATATAGCGCGGGCTTTTTGTAAAACTCTTTTCAACTGTTATTATCTTTTTGTTTGTTCGAATTAATCTTTCCAGGAGCTCCCTAGGTGGGAGTTTTTTCTTTTTTGTCTTGGTCAGCCAGCCTGTCTTGGCTTTGACGTAGATCACCATTTTCCTTGCGTGGATAGATGGCGCTGTGTTGATTATAACATTGTCATACGGGGTTTTTTGGTCCTCTAACGCACTGTGTTAATATATAGCGCGGATAGAGATTTAAGGTTTAATATCGCGTTCAGCAATATTTCAGCTATAGCGACGATCAAACACAATTATAAGTACTCAAGCCAACAATTATGTAACACACCGATTTCTCTCAAATAACTCAAGATGCAATCTTCTCTCACGGCCTCACCCGATTAAAAACATCATCCAACGTAGTCGCTCAATAAAAAGCATTTCTTACAATCTTAAATTCTATGTATTCGATAAGAATATGTTTCGCCGTGAGATCATCATGGCATGGAATACACCTTGGGACTGGCTCTTTTGTTTTAGTAAATGTTCGTGAGTTAATCGTGTATGGCCGATTCTACATCGCCTGATCATTGTTTGATCGAAACGTTTCTGGCTCTTTAGATGAGTATAGCCTACAGTTGTTTTGAAATCATGAAGTTTATTATTCACATCCCATAAAGATTGAAACAGCCGTCTCACATAAGCTCAGATAGAGGGTCTGAAATCGCATTATGCAGGGGCGTCGGAAGCAAATTTAAAGTGGTACGGCCACTATCACAGCACTTTAGCAGGGCTACCTAAGCTCCGGAAGGAAAAGCTTCAAAACTGAATAAAAATCATCTGTCCCTGAAGAAAGAGAAGCTACTTAGGAGAGAAAGGCATCCGAATAGGAAAGAAAGCCATGTATAGCTGAAGGAAAAGCACTCGTATTGTAACAATAACGCCATTCTCTGTCGATAAAACATCACAGTACGGATGCCAAACGAAGTTATCTGAATCACGGACATCAACTCTAGGAGAGAAAGTCAGCAACAAGATCATCTGATGGCGGAGTGTGACGATCGGGGACTTCTGATAAAATTTTCTTTTTCCTGGCTTGGCCGTAATATACCGAATTTGATAAAGCTACCATGTCTATTGAATGGCAAACGTCACTGCCGCTCTAGCAAACTTCAACTTCACGTGGCAATATCAGTAATTTGTTCATAAATCGTGAGTCCATTACTGCAGATCATCGTCAGTTTGTCAAACTTTAGGTTTTCACCCAGAGTTTGGGAGTTGTCTCCCTTCGTAAAATTTGTAAAACGAGCTTTTCTCTCAGAAAATACATATTTCACTCCATCTTGAATGGTCATTCGATCAAAAACAGCATTATAGAATAGTATTATCAGTGTCAAAATAATATGAATAAATCAATGATCTGTTGCAGTGTTGAAATATAGTGAGAAAATGAGTTTGATTGAACCTGATGAATATTTTTTTATATATTCCAGTACGTTCCACCAAGCCATCGGTGATGGAATGAGCGATGAAATGGGCGATGAAGTTAAAACTGGGCTATTATTAAGTATTTATTCACGAGGTGTGTATGTCATCTGGGATTTAGATCCCTGGTGTGTTTTAAGGAAGGGGTCATTATAGTTAGATGATTTCGATCTGAAAATGAACAGTACTATCACGATTTGATTGCATTTTCCGAACGAAAAACAACACATTTATTTTAAAAAATATATCTCTGCTGGTGTATGCCATCTATCCTACTCAAGTTATAACTTAATTCCTAAGTTGCTAATATATGCATGGGAAAGAAAGGTTTAGATGCCCCAGCCTCCTCTGAGATTGAGAGTGGGTGCATGTGGCCCCTGCCCCAGAAAGGGTGGGAATCCCAGACGGGCCTGAGAGCATTTTTGGCCCAAGTTATGGAATTAACATGTATGGAAATCCACTGATAGACAAAACCATATTCTTCACTTGGTCATGTAAATATAATTCTAATATTTATTTTCAGGTCATAATATTGAGGATGACGATGTACATGTATCAGCAAGAAATTTTGAGCACGATGATAACGATTGTTCCTATAAATGTGGAGTTCGTGATCGGGGCCTGAAAACGAAACACAGCTGGAGACTACCTACTGGAAAGTATAACAAAGAATTTCATTCCACGTGCACTGAATGTGTTTGCTCAGTTATTTGCTCAGTCAGTTGAGGAACATATAGCTAAAATTCATGAAGGCTACTGTGTATAAAAATGTAGGATTTGTACAGAAACATTCGAAACATATCGTGGCATGCGACCACATGCAAAGGTACATACTGTGGGAAGCCATATCATACAATGACAAACCTAAAAAGACCCGAAAAGACACATTCAAAGGAATGTTATGCAATGTGATGTGTGCAACAAGAAATTCACAACAAAATGATAGCTAGAACTGTATAATATATTGCACCAGGAATCCCCACAACTGTACACATGTGGGTCTTGCTTACACACAAGCATGCGGAAAGCTTAAGTAACAAGGCATGTCCAATTTAAACATTCCAATGAATAGTAACATGTCTGTGAGACATGTGGGAAGGGATTTAAATTTAAAGCAAATCTAACGTCACATTCAAACTGTTAAATATAACAAGCGTCGGACTAATAAGATGTAGGACGATATCTGTGATATGTCACATTGGAATTGAGGCCAAAAAAAATGTAATTCCTCAGTGATAATATGCCTGTCATGAGATGAAGTCATATTACGTGATAGTGAGTTCTGTCTGTCCATGAGCTATTGATGTCTGTATGATATATTACCCATGAGGCAAAGAGGAACCATATTCAATTTGAGATCGAGTTTGAAGGTTATGATGGCCGAAAACCAGTAAATCATTCAATATTGTTATGTTTATGCTAGAAGTAGGGCCTACAGTTTAGAGATGTAGTTTGTGATATGGGGAAGAAGTAGCCTGTTGGTATTTACCCTTCTAGAGATAGTGTTGACAAGCAAGATGGACACTCAGGAAAGACAGACGGACGAGTTCGACAATACCAACAATACAATTTGACCAAAACTGGCCAAGGGTTTTCCAACTCAATAGTCTTCTTCACCATCATAATCCACATCTCTGAACTGTACTCAAAGCATTATAAACATCACAACTTTCAATGATTTACTGATTCTCTCACACAGTGACCTTAACCTTCGATCTGTTGACCTCAATATTAATAGGGTTTCTCTCTACCCCATGGGTTAGTATACCTAATCCGTGGTCTGGAACTGGAGATAGAAAAGAAAACAGATGGACATAAATTATGATCACAACATACAACGTCATCCATCGATGGGCATATGAAAAGAAGTGGCTGAGGGGAGATAATCCAATTACGTGACTTGTCTGCCAAACAGTAGGCCTACTTTTTATTCCAGGCTTGTTATTTGTAGAACAGCAATTCACACCAATCACAATAATCATACATCTGTTTCCTGAAACCAACTTGAAAGACGTGATGTACATATTTTTTTTTTTTTTGCCGTCTCATGTGCCGTGTTTTGTACAGGATTTTGCAAAATTCTGTTCAAAAACATACATAATAGGAAGAATACATACACAATAATAGGAATACATCAGGTTACAGAAAAAGACATAATGCATTTCGATTGGCTGGAGGTCCTACGCATAATAGGGAAGCTCACTGTAAGCATGAAATATTTTCTTCATTCTATGTACTGAAACCAGTTGCTCAATCCCAAATTGGTGGAACAGTAGGAAAAGAGAAAGTAGAATGTAAAATGTTATATTTTTATATTTCGTGTGTGTGGTATATATACATATATTTTCAGATTTGTTCCTCCTTGATGAATCAGATGAGATCTGTAGAGCTACAAGCCTATTGTTTCACATTGACTTCGACTTTTTTCAAGCCAATAAATTAATATTGTATGGTACCTTTATAGTTTCGACACTAAGCACTAACTTTGTGGAATAGTGTCCGATTTTTATCGTTAACAATACGCGAAATCGAGACATGTTGTACATAACGGCGAAGACATTTTTATAGTTAACTTCATTAAATATAGCACCTTGCTGTTTGCGACCACCGATACTATGCAAGTATGATATTAAACATGTATTATATATGAACGGTAACGACAATTTAAAGGTATACCCGTGGACGTATACATGTACATTAAATACAACCGGGAATCTGGTGACCGACGTTGCAATGTGTTGTTTTATGCTCTGATTATTTTATTGGCCCTGGGCCTTTTTGTGTTTCAAGAACAGCATCTTGAAGTACATGATTTTCACGTAGATTCACCCGTCACAAAAGGAAACGTCATTTTTTTTGCACAAAACCCACTGCACAGTTATTTGTAGACGATGTATTAGCATACTGTGTTTTCTGTTCGTTTCCGATTATCTCCGGAAACACGCCAATAAAAGACAAGATGTATTTTAGTGGCGAAATATTTTCCCCGCAATATATAAACCTGATCGAAATTGTCAAGGAAGTAAAGTTGCATTTTACTGAAAAGTATACTATTTTAAAACTTCTATAGAAAAGATATGCATGTGACAAGCACTGTATACATTGGCCAAAATAAGAGTCCGGAGTTAGTTATAAATTTCTCATAGGAATATTTTTGGAGAAAATGTGTAATCAATAAAGCTCTTTTACCGAGAAGATTTAAAAAGCGCACCCGTGATTCCGTCTCGATTTTCTGTGATTCCGTCATGGACTAGATTTAATCTCTGTCATGACCCAATCGCGTTTTTCTTACCAGGAGAGAAATCTTATCATCCTTGAGTACTTATGCTAGTAAGAGATGTCATATAAGAATAATCAGATTGAAACAAAGCAGCCAAAAAAAACTAGACTGGCAATATTAGTCCCAACATTATACAACGAAACTTTTTCAATATTTCGGAGGATATTATACTTTATTTGAAACTTGAGAGCGGTAACTAGGCGACAGGACGTAGAAAGTCTGCTTATAGTGAATAAAATTTCAATGATGAGCGCCTCAAACTTTTAAAGTACCTTCCAAATCGGGATTCCGTCACATTGGAATTCACGAGTAGTTGATTTGGTGGAAAAATCACCTATTTTGAGGTGAAAACAGTATCGTACACTTTTTTCTTCGTAAACACACGAAGCCAGTCCAGAACCGAAACCGTGCTTGGACAACACAAGCTATTTGCACGGTTAATAATTCGGAGTGAAGTTTATCTTAGTTATCGACGGGCTTCATATGTTAACGGAGAGAAAAGTATACTGCAGGCTTTCACCCCAAAATAGACGATTTTGCACAAATCCACTGCTTCAAGATGCTGTTATTAAGAAAACCATATAAGACACAGAGCCTACAAACATTGAGAGCGTAAGACCAGTAAATATACTTTTACGCTAACTGAAAAAATTATTTTGCACGTAATATTCCATTTTGGCACCAGGAAAGTAGTCGACTCGGTTTCACTTTTACGGAAGGCACTCGCAATTATTGTGTATCAAATATTGATCAAGAATAATTGTTTGAGAAACTATTTTGTTTATATTTTCTTCATGGACCAATAGATCTTGTATACGTATACATTATGAAGATAATTCTCTTGAAAAATAGACTATTTAATTGCGAGGGCCGTCGGTATCTACTGCAAGTTCTTTGCACCTGGTGGACCAAGGGAGATAAAACGCTTTCCGAATTGGGCTATACGTTTCTCTGCGTGGTAGCCTGGGAGATATTTACGTCAACTATACCGGTTGCTCTGTACGTTAACTCAGACAATGCGCGACAGATTGTTACCATAGATACAAGCAACTAAAACAATGAAATTGACGTCATGAATGTTGGCCTTCGTAGCGCCAACGAGGCCATATTGTGGGTGCACTCCACACTTGCCACGGTTTCGCACAAAGTGGTCCCTTCCTAATTTTATAATAAGGAAGGTCGCCCGATTTTTACAGCATGGTAATTCTTCTTAACTTTCTACTAACTGACATTTATAGTATCACCCTGCTGGGTGTAACCATTTCTCCAAACGTGGATATAACAATTGCTTGTTGATCGCACCCACTCGCCACAACCGAGTTAATCGTGTCTGAAATTGAATATCTGGCAAGTCAAAATCCGTACTTTATGGCGATAAAATTCATTTTATACGTTTTCTCTGGGTTGTGGGGAGAATTGAACACATTTCGTATATTTTCTGAAATTTGTCAGAAAAGTTTAAGAAGGGTTAAGGAGGATTGCACGTCTTTCCTTTTCAATTTCAATAGCGCACAAGTCTCCTGGAATAATAGCACGAGTGTGCCCATTTAGACAATATATGCTTTTACAGGGTTTTTGTTAAAGATTTTACATCTATTTATGGCCGAAGATCCCAACCCATGCCTTTTTTGAGCCTCACATCATTTAGGTGATTGAAATCACGTAAATTGCCGTGAGAGATATTGGCAATGGAGAAGGTTGTGGAAAAAAAAGGTCCAGAGGTGAATCCCCCTGTCCCCTCCGTCGAAACTGTCATGGAGATCGCTACTTCCGACTCGATTTATTGAGCCAAGCAGTAAAAACCCAAGCATGCCAAAGAATAAGATAAAGCAGAGCATGCTGGGAGTTTCGGAATAGCCGATTTTTTGCCGATTTTAAATAAGTTTATTCAACAAAAGAGGACTTTACAGGTTTATATGGACTAAATCCATCTAACGGCTTAAGGCTCAGAATAATATTAGGCTTAAAGAAATTAGATAAAAGGAAATACAGAGTATTAGAAGGCCATAAGTTAAAATTTAATGACTAGAATAATTATATATATAAGGCCTTCTGTGTTATATATACATTTATTACCCCACAAACAAATTCGTATTCAATATCTGGATTGTGTCGTATAGGTCGGGTCGTATAATCCCATACATCCCGAGTGACGTTTTGCTACTCGGGGTATATAAAAAACAACTCACGTGCGATTGGAAACGACGCTCTCGCTTCGAAAGTTCAGATGATCATATCTCAATATTTATGGAATAACTTTAGCTCACTCGTCAAAATTTAATGGATTAAAGTCATACTGCATTACTTTCACTGAAGTTTCCGACACAAAACTCACCAAAAGGTGTCATTTCTTCCAAAAATAAAAGACGCTTTCCGAATGAAAGCAGATCGAAATGGATTGTTGTGGCGCGCCTTTCTCACAGTGCAGTAGCAAAATGCGAACAGTTTCGTAACCGAAATGGCCCGTTGGATTTGTACGTTGCACCGTTGGTTATAAATGATATACCTTTTTCAGTATTTTCACGATAAAATAAAAAGGCTTAAGGGGTAATAAATTCGTTATTCAGGTTTTCCCCCGGGTGTATGGAAAGTTACGACCCTCCCTGAAACTCATACACCCTTCGGCTGACGCCTCAGGGTGTATGAGTTTCAGGGAGGGTCGTGACTTTCCATACACCGGGGGGAAAACCTGAATAACTAATAATATTTATTATTTATCATAGAAAGAAACAAATGTGTATATTGAACCGATATAATTTGCACAATCGAAAGCTGTGCAGGAGTCTCGGACGATAACTCCTTGAGATGGCAGCCCGACCTATTCTCAGCAAGCTGAGTGTCGATCGTGCTGCTTGAAACTACCTGCACAGCCTTCCGTATATTAATATAAAGAAACACATTCTACCACAGGTATATACGTATTAACAAAGGCGAGCTCACTAATTCCCAGAGGAACGATACGCCCACCTTTTCAAAGCAAAACAATCACTAAATATGGATACTACATTGTACTACATGATTAAACCAACCCTCTGTCCAAAATATGATATTCTGGACAAAAAGTAGTTTTAATAATTTACATTGATATTTTAGGAAAGGGAGAGAGCCAATTACAAGCGTCTAGTCCGTCATTCATAATCCAGCCGTCGTCCATTAGAGAATATCCGCGTCCATAATCCAAAGACCTATTCCGTTTCCATATAACAGTATTAGCACCAAATTCAAAAAGACAAAAGGTATACATAAACAGACAGACAGGTCCCGGAGAGGAAGAAGTAAATTTTGGTAAAAGACCAAAACGAATAATCCTACTATCCCGTTTTAGACGAATGCCACTTAGATCGGAAAGCCAGATCAAGCGAACATTCGGACAAAACACGAACAAATGTTCAGTGGCCGCAATGGCATTACAGAAATGGCATTGAAGCCGACGAGTAACATGTCGGTTATATAGTAAATAATTAACCGAGATGATATCATGGCTGAGACGCCAAGGAACATCCCGAACAGACGGATCGATACATTTATTCAAGATATTCCTCCACACCATTATAAAATCAAGGGTGGGGAAAACACGAATAACCCGAGGTTGTTGACATATTGGTCGGATAAGAAGAAGATAGAATTTTTTTGGACGAACAAGGTTGGAACCAATCAAAATTTGGATAAAGGGCCGAAAATCGCCGAAAGGTGTTCATTAAATTCGAATAAAAGGAAGGAACAGCATCCGAATGTGGAAAGCTATTGTCAACAAACTGAGGGTTAACCGATCTTAAGGACAAACCAACACAGTAGGGAGCAAAGTAAGTCCATTTCGTCTCAGAACCATTAACAAGCTTCCATATCTAGAGGCGAGATGAGCAACCAAAAGGCCAAATTCGGAGAACCCGGCATTCACAAAATGACGAGCAATTGGCTCAAAAGCAGAAGTTGTCCATAGAAAGGAAAACATAAGTTTCTGGAGCTTCCGCAGGAAACTGTCCGGAAGATCTAGAACACTGCCGACGTAAAGTAATTTGCTTCCAAGATTCCAAGACCTTGGTAAACTTTTCCAAAATCGGGTCCCATGTACTAGACATTAGGTTATTACCAACCAAAACCCCGAGGATTTTCGTACCATCCACCCAGGAAATCCCGAATGGATGGTCCGATCGGGTCTTCCATTTCTCGAGGAGCACTCCCTTGGTTTAAATATATTTAACCTCGAACCGAAGGCCCCCGCATAAAGATTACGCCAGTATATTACTCTCCGTATGGAACGCCCAGTACAGCAAATAGCTGTACTGTCATCCGCATACAGAGATATGTTTACTACTACTTGACTCCCTCTATGTCTGGATGCTTCCGGATCTGAATCGAGAAAGGCTCCAGACACAGAACATATTAAAGGGGAGACAAAGTACAACCCTGACGAACACTCCGTAACGAAACCATTAACGATTACAGAACTAGAAATATCTGTATATAACAGATGAACCCATTGAAGGCATTAAACATAAAGTCATGACTCACTCGATCAAAAGCTTTCTCTTGATCGAGTGAAACAAAGGCACAAGGTAAATGTTTTTGCTCAACATAATCCGAAATACAACGCAATAAATGTACATTGTCCAGTATCGAACGACCAGGCACACTGCATATCTGGTCATCCACAATAATACTGGACAAGACGCATTGTAAACGGTTGTTGAGAACTTTAGATATAATTTTATAGTCCACATTCAGCAAGGAAATGGGACGCCAAACTTTCAAATTATCCGACTGGGAGGGATCCTTGCAGATCAGAGAGATGTAACACAGCCTCTGTGAATCCGACAAGGAGCCCTCCCCGAAGGCCAAGTTACTGACAGAAACAAGAATGTCTGCTAACTCTTCCTTCGAGAGGCCATCGTTATCCGGTGACCTGTCAGAGTTCATTCCCTTGAGAGCATCCTAGATCTCCTGTCTCGTGATGGGACCTTCACACACAAGGCGGTCAGGCTCATCTAAGACAGGAACATCTTTCAAAAATAAATTAGCAAGGTCATCGTAGATGGGATCAGAAAATAACAAATTTATATAAAAATTCCGACACTCATCGACGACGCGATCATGCGTCACCGCAGGTCCATTCGGAGCCTGAAGCTCCGTCAGCAATTTCTTTTTAGAATTGGAATGTTCCTTTGTACGATTTTTCCTGATTGTCTAGAATTTTGGCTTTGGATCTAATTTTTGCCCCATGATAATTCTTTAAATGTATATCTTTTAATTGTTTCCTAAGTTCTAAAATTTGATCTAAATATTCACCAGGATTTTCCCTGTTTGCCTTATATAATTCCCTATAATGTTGGTATAAACGATCAATAATTTCGTTTCGTTTTTTTGCATGAGCTTTCCCAAATTTAACATCTAAATCCCTAATTTCACCCTTTAAGTTATCCCACCAATCTAAGGAAATTCCATTTGGACATAAAGTCTTATGATAACGAATGAGGACCTGCACTGCCTCATGAAATATCACACCTCGAACCTCTAGTTTTTTCACTCCACTTATTGCTCTTGTAACTTGTAACTTCTCGTCAAAATTTCTGTGCTGGAATGCCCGCTCTTAACCTAGACCAAAACATGTGTTTGGTTTGTGGGCTGATTTCATTGGCAAATGCAGAAGAGTTCCAATTTTGACCTTTGACAGCCAATCAGAAGCGAGTATTTTGACCTCGGCTAGAAGGCAAGGTCACATGCTCTCATTTGGACGAGTGCGCAGGTGTTTTTTGCGCTGTCAACATCCGGGTTTCCCAGTGGGTTTTCCCATCATTCCTGCGTCTTCCATGGGTACTGTGGTTTTACATCCGGGTCATCATCTTACATCCGGGTTTTTCCATCACTTTTATTCTTGTTTATTGTCACGTGACCGGCAATGACCTTTAACCGCTGACATGAACTTTAAACTTTTAACCTTTAACATCCACATGTAAACACACCCATAGCGGTTCCTCCAGCGTGGATGTGCTGTGATGGAGGGGCTAACCAATCAGAATAGTACGTATCACCGACTACAACCGTAGAGCTACGTATAGGCGCGCATGTGTGACATGGTCTATAAAACACGATCCCACACCCCCATTCTCACGGTTGCAGAGCCATGACGGACACCCATCTCTATGCGACTCGCATTTTACAGCATGCGACTGTGGTTAATTCAGATATTGATCAAATTATTCACATTATTATAATAATATGTAATAGGCAAAGCCTAGAAGTGAGCGCAGAACAGTTCTTGCCCTCTCAGAGTAGTTCTGAGCCACAGGGGCTCGTTCTCGTTGTTAATTGGGTAATTAGATTAATGGGGGGGGGAGGGGTCGAGGTAGGGAATAAATATTACTATTAGAAGGGCAGACCACACCACGCTCACAAAACTCCGGTGTTATATCCCCTTATCACCGTTTGATGTTGATATTAGTGAACAAAATAGTGAGGACTGGAACCTGAAATCCAGCCCTCTTGTACTTCGTTATGAAATTGATGTATTATTCCATTTGCATTCTCACCTAGTTGTAGATCAGTGCCTGTATATTTTTTTCTTTCTGTATATAAATTTATGATTAACTCTAAGACATTGAAGTAGCAGGCAAGTACAGTTCTCAATTCAGCAACACAATTATTGAATTACAAATACCTGTCGGGGAGTTGGAACATAATTAAAATAATTGATCTGCCAGTACATCTCCCCTCAGTAAATTCATGAATTCTGCATTATTATTACATGTTCATGTATAGGCTTAATATAGATGTACATATATTGGTACTTGATAAGATTCTCTCTTTTCACAACACGGGGGTGGGGGGGGGGAGGGAGTGTGTGTGGCCATCGTGTAAGTGTGCACACTCGTAATCTCGGCTGCTGGTCTGGCGTGGGTTCGAATCCCACCGAGGACTTTCAGGATATGAAAATAGCTGGGCTTATCAGTGTCCAGGGTAAAAGGAACTGAGGGAGCTCTCGTGTCCAGGCACATGTAGGCACCGTCGTGATATGGCTGAAAATTGTTGAAAACGGCGTTAAATCCTACTCACCCACTCACTCTTTTCACAACATACATGTACCTTTGTCTGGCCGGGACTTGCTGATTTGTTAGTACCTACCTGATATACACTTTCACAATCCCCAAGGGTGGCATGTAGATTTCCCCAAGTTATATTAAATAGATATTTCCTACATCTATGTACAATGCAGTGTTGACATTATATATATAGATTAAATAACTGAACATTTGGCCATGAAAATTTTATGCAATTTTAACAATGTAACAAAAAACTAATAATAATTTACCCCGAGATAATTATCAATGTCCCCTCCACGGTTCCGTAGTTAGCTGTTGGAATAGTTTTGATATCAGATTCTATGACTCAGCGTATTTCAGTTTCCTGAATTGGGGCTCTTCAAAAGTAGAAAATAAAATTTAGGGAATCTTTAACCAGACACAACGACTATTTTCCGAGTATAGAAACCCTTTAAGGCAAGAGGACAAAGGCATTTTTTCCTGCAATTTCTTTTACTCAAAATCGGTAGATGTCAGCCAGATAGAGAAGAACACAAGTAATATCTACCGGTACATCATAATTTATGATGATAAATTACATAACAGATTGTTGCCTCTGATATTCATGTACCTTTCTATGCTAACGCATGTAATTAACTATCTACCCAGTTACCTTCAATATGTCACTCATTTTGTTGACTTACTTTTAGTGCCATGTGAAATCATGCTATGTTTTCCTTTAACTGTTGAAGGGTGTGACTCAATCACAATAATCAACATAAATGTACATGTAAGTGACATTAAAGCAAATGGACTTTTGCAACATGATATTTATTTGAGGATCACCTGTTGTGTAGAAGACACTTACCAGTATATATGATACATAATGTCTGCGATTAAGTCCCATCATGGTCTCTGATATATTGTAGAATACTGAATACATTACTGATGTGGACTACCAATAAACGTAACTATCAAGGTGACTGAGAGTGAGCGAGTGAATATGATTTAATGTCTTTTTCAACACTATTTCATTCATATCACGATGTTGGTTCCTATTCCTTAACTATCGATAGTAGTATTTATTGTTTGTTCTATATTAAGTTAACATTATAAACTTTTCATTTGCTGGAATTCAGACAATAGTTCCATCAAGCTGCTGCCTCATGACTGACAAAGGTCGGTGGATGCCCATGAAGGTGACATGTAGTTTGGACTGCAATCATCAAAGTTGCACACCCGATTATGACCTAGAAATTAAACAAGAATAAAAAGTTGTATTAGTATATTATTTCCAATGTCCCTGTAATTTACGAAATGAATGGGTTGCAACTGAGATTATGTGGCCGGATAAATAATTTGCATTTGCCAAATTATTAGGATCATCTCCTGATGGAAAGAGCGAAAGGAGATGAAAGCCAAAATTGTTATATGGTGTACTACTGTTGCCTGCAGGAAAATGATAAATATTGATCCATTGGGTATGATATGTAAAAACAAGAAAAATAAATGAATAGTGTTTGACACTTAATTGATGTGCCTGCTCAGACTTCTTAAATTGTCATGATTATGTATCATTGAGTTTCTACCAGGCTAAATAAATAATATATCATGTATGTGTGAAATTTGTTCATACATACCAGTGGAATCAAGACTGAAATATACCATGGTGTTGAAGCAATGGTCAAAGATGACTGCCTGTAAATAAAGAAACGTAAATGATAAACGATCATATTAAATGTAAATTGAAATTGGTACCAAACTAAAAGGGAACCAAGTTATCATGGAGAAAACCGATATTTTATTCTAACAGTACATCGTGTATATTAGAACAATTTCAAAACAATAAATTAAAAGAAACCCCAAATGTTAAATGCTTTTTACTTTTTCTCAGTTGAAAAACAAATTTATTGACACTGTTTCAGTTGTTCTTTCATTTGCAGTTTTTCTGATGGGTTTATTTTCATTTGAAAGTACATTTTAACATTATCACTTTATTCATAACCCTTTCCCCAGCACACTAATTCCGAGTTTCTCTATATCGATAGTTCTTGATGTGATAGGTCTTTGTCCAATGGTTGTTTCATATCTAGCAATATAGAGTAGTCACTATTAAATTAAGCTCCCCATAAAATAAATTATTCTAATTACATGTAAGCTAGACATAGTAAAGCATGTTCATCTGTTTAAAAAGCAATCCATTTTAATCCAATAATCGATGAAATGTCCAGATATGGAGCTACAATTTCAATCAATATGCAATAATAGGACATAGCATGTATGTAAAGTTCATAAGAAAATGTTAAATTTGTCTGTAAAATTTGATTTTTGCTTTGGGGACGAGTTAATTGACTCAAGGTTGCAAGGGGATGAGTTGACTTAAAGTTCGAGTTGGGGACGAGTTGCTTTGGAGACAAAGTGACCTGTTCCCACATGGAGAGTGCTGATAATACAATCATGTATTTAGGAAGAACATACAACATACCAGCTGGATGCATTACTCCCAAAAGATTTATGAAGTTTGTGTCATGGGCAACAATACAGCTGCCATTAAACTGCATGGGAGAATGGAAAGAAAACGTTCAACAAAATTTTGCAAACATATGTTTGACAAAAGTGGAAGATTAAACTTAAGACTTGAGTCTGGTAATTCATTGGGTATATTCAATAATTCACTCTGCTGAAAAAATGCACAGCTACTGTAGAATCAGAAACTTTAGTATGGTAGAGATATGAAAACTGATGTGGGAATTCATGATTTGAAAATAATATAGATACTAGGATCAGTGATACCAGTCAGTATATTAACCTTCAGATACTGTGCATAATGATTAAGATATAATTTATTATAATCGGAGGTTTATTTCCCGTAGCATGCTTATTTCTAGGGTCACATTGTCTCCACCGTACAAACTAATTTCAACATGACAATTATTCTCGACAATACCTACATGAAATGGAATCAAGTGATACAGTTATGCCTCATAGCATTCAGAGGCCTATATTCAATGTCTTTAACTAAAT